>APFE030630082.1:59955-98388 GCA_000404065.3 Pinus taeda | reverse complement strand
CTGAAATAGATTTAGATCAATGGCTGAGATTAAATGCTCATTTAAATCTCACTTTCTATTTTTTAATTCACCCCACTTTATAAAGACCCACTAGTCATTTATTTCCAAAGTCACTTTTCCTTTCTAATTTTTCATTGACTTTATAAAAGTCACTTTAAAATTAGACTTAGTAACTTTATCACTTAAAGTCACTTTTAAATTAGATTTAACTTTATAAAATTATAAAGTCACTTTAGGAGAAAAATTAAATTCTTTTGGACACTTTTCCCTAGGCCAAAGATCAAAGCCTTAGGGAACCACCTGTCCTCCGGTACCAAATTTCAACAATTAGACCCATAGTTCTTTATGCCTCTGGAGTCTCAAGACCGAGCTTGATGCAAATAGATTGATCTAGCCCGAAGAGAGCCCTAAACCTGCTTCTAAAATGCATCATCTGTTGTAAGCAGACAATTCCACAACCCATTATTCAAGGAGAGTTTGGTGTCTACCAATTTTGCCTTGAGATCATTTTCCGTTTGGTCCCTTTTCTTCATAAAGTATAGTCTTTCAGAGACTCGAACATTGGGAGAGAGAGGTATACCTATCTTTATCTTTGCTCATCATAGGCTCTTGCCCCAAAACCCCCCTCCTTAAGATAAGCTCAAGATTTGGTTCTCAGAGGCTTCCCTACTTCTCCAATTGTTCGCTATCTCCCCATACCGCCTTCCCCCATTCAATTTGTCCCTTAATGCATCGAGTCATCTCTTGTTGACTCAATAGGCACCGAACCAGTCCATTAGAGAGGATACCTACAAATTATACATTCAAGGTCACTTGGACCTCACCTCCAACGACCTTGGGCTCAAAGATGTCCTTCTACCTAGAGCACTCTTTGGTGTTGTAGGATGGCATCATAGTCCACCCCTTTACACACACCCACATTGGATGCATTTGCTTAAGATCCCACTAAGGATAGTTATGTGTTGGTTCTCGTAGACTTTGCATGGAGACCTATCACCATATACCACAACAGGATAGGATCTACTAACTATGTCACCTATAGTAGCCAGAAACAAAGACAGACGTCATTTTTAGGTGTCCCTTATATTAAGAGATCTGAGGACACTATCACCGTCTATATTTAGATTTGAGAGGCTCCCTCTCTACCTTCTTCAAATACCAGGACCAGCAATGCTTAACACTCTTCATCAGGGAGACTTTCAGCGACATATCTCAGCACCTAAAAACCATGCCCCATGCTGGATGACCAAGATAATCACCTCATATTTTCATGTGGATTCGCCAAACCAGGGCCACAAGCGACAAGTAGAGGTTCAGAATGTTCAAACAATAGAAGGGTGAGATCTCGGATCTATTCTCAATCGTCCCCTCAAGGAGATCGATAAATACCATCAAGACCAGTTTGACAATGTTGAACCATACATCACTTTATAAGTTCTCGGGACATCAAAGGAACCAAATCTAGACAACTCTAGAGCAGGGCGCGCCCCTAACACGTTTGACTACCTCCCAATCCCATAGGAGCGACCAAAGACCTATTCAAATTTTCTTATTTTCAACCACGAATGCTAGGAGTATCCCTCACTTATACACCCCCCTAGGATCATACGATCATATCCACTACTAGCCCAAGCAGACTTTGACAGCAAACTTGTACCCAGTTCACCTCCCTTGCTATCGATCATTGGACTCAGGAGACCCTGAAATCTCTAGCTACATTGCCAAACTTTACCATCTCACTCACTAATTTTTAGCAAGCCATTATTATTTTGTATCGTGTCGCGGACTATTGAGTATTTTTATTATACCATGGTCCCTTATATACGTGTCACAAGAACATTACCACTGGTTTCTTTCTCTCTATATGTTATTTTTAGCATTTTTTTAGGAGATATGCTTGCACTCCCACATTGTAGTCACACTAACTGTACTCTTCTTCAGCCCCATTGACCTACTTTTGTGGCCATCAGTTGGACATTAATAAATTTACTTGATGGACAAATCTAATAGCATTTTGTTGGAAAATTTGTTGTTTCTTTACCAAATTCCAAGGATTGCAAAGCTTCTAGCATGAATGATAATTTCTTTAAGGTTAAAAGTTGAAACTCCTCTCGAGGCTAATCCTTGTTTACCTAAAAGTCGAATATTAAAAATTACCACAATAAAGAAGGATGTTATTCATGCCTATGTGATCAAACTTTGAAACTTGTACTTTTGATCAAAGAACGTGCTATGGCAAGCTACTTGGCATCACAAGTGGCTAGCGAGGTACACTAAAGCTTGCTTGGTTTCGCTGATTGAACCAATAGCATAAATACTCTCCCTATTGGATGTTTAAAAGCTTCCATTGTATAAGGAGCTAACTTCAAAGATAAATTACTTTCTATTTGGATGAGGAAGGCTTGTTTGAAAGAGTTTTAGTCAATAAACATGGCAAAGAAAATGACAACCATTTAACTTTTTTTGCGCATGATTTTCCTCTCAACATTAGGAACAACAACAACAAGGATATGTTATGATGATTATGAACCTAATTCGAGTATATTAGGGGTCTCGTGTATAAGTAAATAGTAGGTCAGAGTCGTGATGGGCCTAAATGAATAATGAGTGAAAACAAGTACATATAGAGGTTAAAACGGTCATTATTATATAGAGAGTCATGCGATCATTATATAAAAATGTATGGTTACTTGGGAATTATAATGCCTTGTCGTGTATAGCAACATAAAAATATCCTTGGAGATGTGCTCCATGACCACATTATGTATATTTCAGGTTTATAATGTTGTTTTGGAATATTTGGTTCTTAAGAGATGTATGAAAAAACCTGTGGATGGACTATTGAATGTAAGTTACTCTGAATATTGAGATCATCTACTTCAATGATACATCTCTTCTAATCAATGATCTTCAGATAATAACACTTCTAATATTTTACAAACTTCTAAAAGAGCCACAAATTAATTTCTGAAGCATTTAAACAATGTTGAAAAGTGTCTTGGAAAATGACTTAATGAGGCTAGAGTGTAAAAATTGCCTCAGATTTGGCAACAAATTGTTAAAAACTTTGCAGCAAAAATGCTTCAAAATGAGGGCTTTTCTTTTCCTTTTTGGCATTATATTTGATGCCCATGAGTTTCTCCATCTGCCTGCAAGTTGGTCCTACCAAGTTCCAAATAATCCATGATTTACTCACGGATCAGGATCTAGCATGCAAGTATTCACAGATTTGACACACTGCAGGTGAGGTTGACTTTTCAACAGAGTCTCAATCATGGGCCAAATAAGAACTCAACTTCACAATAGGGCCAAATAGAGCTTGACTTAGGAGTGCTCACAGAACTCAACAATTTTTTCAACCATGGTTTAAAACCAAAAGGCATATGGTTCAAAAAAAAGAAAAGCAAATTAAAAGGGTATATTCATGCATTCATAATAATTTTCTGTAGCCAGGGAAGTGGAATATGTCTTATCTGAGCTCTGCGGTCACACGCACCTTTTGCAATAACACTAGATCTTAATTCGTTAAGCAATGGCGTCCCACTAAGGGGGCCCTCCCCCTGCTCCCTTTGTAGCTAAAGATGAAGTAGCGGCTTTTGAATCTTTGATTGTAGTCATAACGAACCAACCAAAACCCAAGAGCGCGCAATCAAAATTTGTGAAGAGGGTCGATGCAATTCCCTTAGTCGCACTCCTCAATGGTGTGATCATAACAACCCTAGCTTTCTCACAGAGAGCCCTTGTCGACAAGTTTACCGGAATGTGGCCTTCCCCTCGCTCAATGGAATCCTTGATTGATTAATCATGGAGGTCAAAGATGAAAGGAGATATTCGGTTCTACCCCTGCAATAATGGATTCTTAGCTTTTCTTTTTCAATTTAAGGAGGATAGGGATGTAATTTTTTGGAACAACCCATATTTCTTTGGTTCTAGGGTTATGTATTTGAATCAGTGGTCTCCGAACCTCAATCCTGATGAAGATATCCCAACTGCAATCTCGATTTGGGTAAAACTCCCCTGTCTCCCTCTTTCTCTTTGGAGTGATGATTGCCTCGGGGCAATAGGGAACAGGGTTGGGAAGTATCTAGATCAAGTCGAACTGAAGGGGTCGCAGTTTGCGTGTGCTAAAATCTGTGTCGAAGTAGACCTGGAAAAAGGGTTGCCTTCTGAGATCAACTTAACCCTAGGGAGTTGGACTCACTGTCAAACCCTAGAGAAAATTGGCATGTTCAAAGGCGAGGGAACAACAAAGGTGGACCTAATGGGACCCATCAACAACAAGCGCAAAACACCAATGGAGCTTCATCTTCCAACTCTTTCAATGCCCTGCAGAATCACCAGAATAATAATCAAGATGCCATCCCACAAAATCAAGGTACCCAAAACACTGAAACAAATAAGGAAGTGCAGGAGGAAGGGGAAATTAATGAGGAAGAAGAAAATTTAGAAGAACAATCAAGTCCTTTAACAGAGCCAATCCCAGTTGCTCCCCAATCTTTTCAGCCAAGAATCGAATCTTCCTCTTCCAAATCTAGACATGTTGATGGTGATGCTCTCCCTACAGGATTCATAACCAGAAATATGGCACAAACCCTAGTTTGGGCTGACAAAGGTAGTAGGCACGAGACAGAAAGTAATAAAAAGTAACAAGGTCCTCTTGCAGAAGGTAGTTCGAGAAAGGGAAGCAGAAAATAATAAAAAGACGGGAAATCAACAAGTGCTTCCAGACTTTCTTAAATCAAAAGGTAGGCTCAGAAATTCCGAAAAAAATTGGAGACTCCTCTCAAATCCCTTTTCTTGATGATCATTTTTTCTTGGAATATAAGAGGTCTGGGTCTCACAATTAAAAGACAGGCGATTCGGGATTTAGTCAAACAAGAAAAACCTTGGATCCTCTTGTTGCAGGAAACAAAGATGGAAGAGAAAGAGGTATATAAGGTGGCGCATATGTTTTGGAAGGGTAGAGGTGGAGTTGTTCAAGATGCACGAGGTGCATCTAAAGGAATCGACACATTTTGGTCAAAACAACATTCTCAACTAATTGACAACATAAAATCACAATTTTGGATCACGACCATCATTGAAAGGAAAGATTCTAAAGAACAAATTCCTATCATCAATGTTTACGGACCTATGTTGTATAGGAAAAAAATTATTTCAGGAATTCGCTTAATTTTATCAAGGTTAGGGACGGATTTTCAAATTGCATTTTGGGTGGTGATTTGAATACAATTCTTAAGTCAAAGGAGAAACAAGGTGGATCCCTGGTCAAAGATCCTTTTTGCGAAAGAATGGAGGGTCTTATTAATGGTTGGGGTTTGGTGGATATCCCTTCAAAAATTGGGAAATTTACACGGACAAATAGAAAAACTAGTGAAAGATTCATTGCAGCTTGTCTTGACTCTTGACAGGTTCCTTTTACATAGTAGTTGGATTCTGAACAGCTTGGATTGCTCCACATCAATTTTGGCACAAGGTGAGTCGGATCACCGACCGGTCTCTTTATCTATTAAACAAATAGAAGACTTGGGTCTTGTCCCCTTTAGATATAATCTGACCCGATTGTCTAAAGGAGTAATCGATTTGATTAAGAATGCTTGGTTATCCCCAGTGACTAGATCTTCATTCTTCATTTAGGAATCCAAATTAAAAGTCGTGAAGCACGCGTTGAGACTCTAGCTCAAGACTAAGTACGTGCCTCCTGTACAAAAGCGTAAAGATCTAATATTGCATTTAGTTTAGCATCAAAACATGATGGAAGATAATCCAATAGAGTCTTGGCACCTTGAGAAAGAGCGAGATCTAACCAGGGAAATATATGAAAGAGACTTGGTGTCTCAAATCTGAAAGCTTATGGCTTCGAGCCAGTGATCGAAATACTTCCTCTTTCCATAATCAATCCAAAGTGTGGGAGCTCAGAAACAGAGTAAAGGAGATTATTCTAGAAAGCAAGCTGAGAATCTCCTCATTTGAGGAGATCGGGGTGGAAGCATTGAGGCTGACTTGAATCTAGTGCAGTGTTTCATTCAATGTGATCCTGCAGTAGTAATCGACTCTTCTAACAGAGCTTTGGTCAGAGAAATAAGTGAAGACCACAGTATTCAAAATCAGTTGATTCAAACCATAAACCGATCAAACCAGTCGATTCATTAGCACAGGCCACTGAACCAGTTGAAAAACCGAGTTATCTAAGCGGACCCCCCGATTTTTTGGTCTAACCAAAAATATCCGATGGTTTTCCCATAAACTAGCAAATTTCATCATAAAAAGGCCAATTTATTGCCAGACTGATCATGGACCCCACATAATGTGGTTTTGAGGGAAACTTAGGGTTGTTTCCCTCTAAAAACAGAGGCTCCAAGAAAAGCATGACTCCCCTCTCATTTGCCTCACACATCTCAACCCTAGCAACTTTCACAATCAATGGTAATGTTAAATTCTTAAAAAATGACATTTTTCTTTATCTTTCATTTTCATCCTTTTACTTAAATTTTAACATTACCATGAAATGGCTCAGGAGGTTTCAGAGTGGTTTCGACCTCATTGGATTTCATTTGGAGAAACTAGAATTTTAGATTTCACTCAAATTTTAGTAGACTTAATGGTTTTCAGGATTTCATGGTTTGGGGGTTTGCAATGTTTCCATTTCATTCTGTCATGCGTGAGGGTATGAGATTGGCATTTGATCAAAAGCATGAAGCCCTTTAAGTACTTTGATGTTCGTGGCATTGATTGTTGAACTTTGTTGATGTTGGTGGTATTGATTGTTGAACTCCTCTACCATGGCCTTATGAGATTGGCATTTGATAAAGAGCATGAAGCCCTTTAAGTACTTTGATGTTGGTGGCATTGATTGCTGAACTTTGATGTTGGTGGTATTGACTGTTATACTCTTCTACCATAGTCTTAACAAAAATGTACCCTTCACTCAAAGGAAAATAATTAGTTAGGAATGCTAAGTTTTTTCTACCACATTATAAGGTTGAGGAGATGAACCCTTCACTCAAACCAAAATCATTGGTTAGGTATGTTAAACTTTTTCAATTTCTATCATATTACAAGGTTGAGCTAGATGATGTTTATGTATCTCTTGTTGATGATCCCATTTCTAGTAGTGTTGAATCAATGATGAGTTTCATGAGTGATCATGTTGATCAATGATTTGTAGTTTTGATGTCTAGTTTTGTTGTAGTTTTGATGTCTATTTTCGCTAGTACTACTACCACTAGTACTGAGGTTGCGGAGGAGTCTTTGAACAGATTATTTATGTAGCTCATATTGATGATCCTGTGTCTAGTTGTGGTGACAAGTTTGATCATGAATAGGAGTGATCATGTTGATCATTGATCTGTATACTTGTATTAGGCCAGTGGCCCCACACCTTTTAGCATTGTTTTTGAACTCTAAAAGCCATTTAGAGACTCATTGATTATGTATTTTGTTGTTGATATGTATTGCACACAGTGCCATTTTGATATATTCACCTCTATGTGGTATATAGATGAGCAAACCTTGCATATTTTGTCTCTATTGGTTTGGAATCATGGTTTTAACTCTTAAAAATTGTTTTCCATTAAAAAATAATTATTTCATGTATTTTCTTAAAGACTGGTTCATTGAGATCTGACCAATCTCGGTTTGACCGATTGCGATTTGAAACCCAGTTTGATAGGTGGATCGGTCCGATCACCGGTTCCGGTTTTGAATACTATGGTGAAGATGAAGTGTTCGAAGCTATTTGGAGCTTGGATCTCGACAAGGCCCCTGGCACGAACAAAATCACCATCAACTTCTTCAGAGAGTTTCGGTTCCTGATCAAGAAGGACCTTCTTCGGATGATAAATTATTCCAAATCGAAAGAACAATTGGGAGGCGCTACTAATTCTCCCTTTTTAGCCCTCATCCCCAAAGATACAAATCCTATCAATTTTTCCAGAATTCATCCAATTTCTCTTTGCAATGTTGCTTATTAAATCCTTACAAAAATCATAGCATCTCGACTAAAGAAACTGTTCCCTGATTTCATCTCTAAGAATCAAGGCAAATTCATGCAGCATCGTCAAATTATTGATAATATAATTCTCGTCCAAGAGGCAATCCACTCTAGTAAGGAAGTAGGGGAAAGAGGAATGGTGATAAAATTAGATATGGCAAACACCTTTTGATCGTGTAAGGCACTCCTTTCTCTTCTTAATGCTAGAAAAATTGGGCTTCTCCAAAGATTTTATCAATTGGATTAAAACATGTATTAGCTCCCCCTGGATAGCTCCTTTGGTGAATGGTCAACCCACTCTCTTTTTCAAAGCATCGAGAGGTCTTCGTCAAGGGTGCCCTCTGTCTCCTCTTCTGTATATTATCATGGTTGAAAGTTTAGGTCGAAATAAGGAACAAGCTAAGCAGGATGGAAGGCTAATGGGATTAAGTATAGCTTGCAATGTCAAGGAAGTAAATCACTCGCAATTTGTCGATGATACTCTTTCGTTGGGAGGGGCTTCCCAGTTAATTGCAAGTTGATTTTAGAAAATTTTGGATAGTTTCTTCTATCTAGTGGATTGGTCAATAAAAGGAAATACCAAACCAATGGCTAGAATTGTGATGAGATAACATTGTCATTTCCCTGCAAGCTCAGAATGAAAAGCCTTCAAATATCTTGATATTCCTATTTCCTTAGGGGCAACCAATGTTGAAGATTGGGAAGAATTCATCCAAAAAATGAAGAAGCGCATTCAATCTTAGGGGTGCAATGATTAACAATGGCAAGTAAAGTGGTATTAATTAAGTTTGTCTTGACCTCTCTCTCGGTTTATTTGGGATCTGACCTATTAGCTCTAAAAGCCATTCTTCTTCAACTTAGCAAGCTAATGAGGAAATTCCTCTGGCAAGGTGGTAAGAACAATGATCATCGTTTCCATCTTATCAATTGGAAAAAGGTTTGATTACCTAAAGCTCTTGGAGGTCTTGCAATCAAAGGTCCAGCGTTAATGAATATTGCTTTGGGAGCTAGAATTGTCTAGAGGCTCTTCTCAAAATCCAAAGAATGGTGGAAGCACGCTTTTTTGAGAAAGTATTTCCACAAGAACAGAATTTTGAGGCCCGAGCAGGAAGTGTGGCGAGAACCTGCAAGAGACTCCAATCCCTCTTTCAAATTTCTAATTTGTCACTGATAAAATCAACTCCTCTTCAATCACCTTCACTGTTCTTCAAATCTTCAATCTTAACTGGTTTCAACATCTTACAGATCTTTGTTTTTCTATAGCTCTCTATTCTGCTACAGCTCTCTGTTGTCCTTCTACTCTCCAAAGTTCAAACAACACTCTTCATTCAATCTCTCCTTACAACACTCACACTCACTGTCACACTACTCAAATTTGTTTGACCATGTATTTATTGATTTCTTTCGTTCTCCTTTCCAACCTTTACAATGGTTTGGCACCCATGGTTTAAATCGACCCATGGTATTGTATCTTGACTATAGCATGTATTCTCCTCTCCCTTGTACAAAATTACAAAGAGCTTTATTCAAAATATTTATGATAGAACAGATTAGATGATTTTTTAAATATACAAAGATACTAAACACTTGCCAACAAAACTCTTCGTTCGAAGCATGAACTGATAAGACTTGCCTCTTTTAAAACATGCATCTTTGTTGTCTTGTTAATAGTTTCCACGAAACTCAATCAACTATGTTGCAACCTTATTGATATTTGGTGTTTCTATCTGTAACACCTCATTCCAAGGATTGTCGTGTTGAGATCTATGTTAGTGTCTATATGAAACCGGATTCATTCCTTAGCCCTCACGTGTCCCAAATCGGGCAAATCAGACATGATTCGATGGGACACGTGTCCTATGGATCATGTTCGAGTGCGTCCCATCAGAACGTGTCCCGCTTTTTTGACCTCCGCGCAACCATAAAAGGTCGCTTTGGGCCATTTTAACATCACAATAGTCATTTTCTCTTGTTGTGGGTGTGGCGAAGAGCAAAGGGCGTGGGAGCATTTTGGAGGTTACTCAAGCAACAAATAAGTGCATTTTGTCTTTATTTTTTTTTGCATTTTTATTACAACAGTTTGCATGTGCATTTTTTTTACAAATTTATGCGTTTTTTCTTTATTTTTTTACAATATTCATGGCTCAATCAAGGGCAACAGGGAAGGGGCAAAGGAAGGGGAAGAAAGCCCCCATTAGGGATGCCCCTCCTCTTCCAATTTCATCAAAGTCTGCAAGTGTTCCCTCTATTGGAAGAGGGGCTACAACAGCAATTTCAAATGTTTAGGGAAGATAGCAACTTCAAATGTTGAGGGAAGACAGCAACTTTAAATGTTGAGGGAAGACAACAGCCTCAAGATAACAAATATCCCTTGTGGAAATATGTCACAAGAGAGCAAGGGCCAGGCAGCAAGATGAAGGGAGGAGGCAATGTTGCTTGGAAATGCAACTATTGCAACAATCATTTCATGAGCACATATTACCTTGTGAAAGCTCAATTGTTGGCTTTACCAAGTTATGGAATTGCATCATGTACGCAAGTGTCTTTAGCTAAGAGGAAAGAAATGGAAAAAGAGGCCAACATTGGTATGGCAAAGGTGGTTGCAACATCTAAAAAAACAAGAATGATGATCCCCTTCCATTCTTGAGGAAAAGCAGCAACAAATTTCCATTCGAGAGTTCTGGTGGGGGACAAGTAGCAAAAACAAAGGCAATGGCACTTGGTCCAATGGGCAAGAACGGGAAGAGCTCGATCTCACCATTGCATTTTCTTTCTATCAAAACTTCATTTCCTTTAATGTTGCACACTCACCTTTATATATTAAGATGTGTCGAGCTCTAACTCAAAGGGCTCCATCAAGGTATGTGCCTCGTGGGTCAGAGAAGCTTAAAACCACATTGTTGACGAAGGCAAAAAAAGAGGTGGGCAAAATGCTTGAGCCTATTAAATCAACATGGCCAACATCTGGGGTTAGCATTGTTTCTAGTGGATGGATAGATCCAGCACGACACCCACTCGTCAACTTCATGGTGTCTTCCTTGAATGGTCTAGTTTTCTTGAAATCAGTGGACAATATTTGGGTGAGTTGTTTATTAAAGTTATTGAAGATGCAGGTGTTGATTCTTGTGTGCAAATCATTACAAATAATGCACCTGTTTGCAAGGATGTTGTCATGATTGTGGAAGCTAAATATCCACAAGTATTTTGGAGACATTGCATTGTCCATTCTTTGAATTTAGCACTTAAATCTATCACTTCTGATGTGCTTTGGATTGGAAGCATTATTGAGGATGCACGGCATATCTGAAACTTTGTACAAAATCATACAAATGCCCTCACTATCTACAAGGAGTACACCAATCCATCATTGTTGAAGGTTGTGGATACATGGTTTGCCTCTTCATTCATCATGTTGAAGAGGTTGAGGGAGGTCAAGACCGCTCTTGGAGCCATGGTTATTTCATAGTTCTGGTCTTTTTGGAGAAAGATAGATCAAGCAGCCTCAAAAAGAGTGAAGGACACAATGTTAGATGATGCTTGGTGGGAGAGAGTAGATCTACTTATTTAGGTCATGGACCCTATAATTTCTTTGCTTCGATTTGCAAATACAGAACAACCCATCCTAGGAGAGGTTTATGAGGGATGGGATTCCATGATTGAATCTGTGAGGGGCGTTATTTTACAGAGTGAGTGTCCTGAGTATGAGACATCATCAGAGGCATTCTTCACCACCATACAAGATATTATTGTCAGCATAAGGGACAAGAATTGCACACCTTTACATTGTTTGGCTCACCCATTGAACCCAAAATACTACATCCATGAGTGGTTGAATGGTGGACCTTCCCGCATACTCCCTCCTCACATGGATGGTGAAATTTCACAGGGGAGGAAAGATGCATTGAGGTGGATTTTTCCGGATAAAGCATCCCTTGATGAGGTGGAGGATGCCTCTACAGAGTTTTCCACTGGCATTTGAGGATATGATGTGATTAGAGACAGGGGGGCTAAGAAGCCCTATTCTCGGTGGGAAACTCATGGGGCAACAAGCCCTCCTCTACAACGGTTAGCCATGAGGCTCCTCTCTCAAGTGACTTCATCCTCTTGTTGCGAGAGGAATGAGTAGTCCAAGGCAAAGAGAATGGTGTATGTGCACACCAACCTTCGTCTTATTTACAGGCAAAGGGATGAGTAGTTGAAAGGAAAAACAAAGATGTGGGATGTCTTTCCTGATGATATGGGTTTGGACAGCGTTGTTGAGTTGGCATTGGCCAACTTAGATCTTAATGAACCAATGCTAGAGCTTGTCGCTTTTGATGATGGTGATACTGTAGAGGGGTCATACTCCACACCAGCAAGATGCAGAGATGACATTGGATGCAGAGGAGGAGGATGCAGTAGAGGAGAGCAGTGGTGACCATGATGATGAGTACAATGATGCTGATTTTGATGATGAGGATTGATGACTCATGAGCTACCTACTGCCTTGAGGCTTGTAGTTGTTTTGTATTTTCCATTTTTATTTGCCATTGGCATTGCTACGACCTATGTAACACATTTTGATTTTGATGACTTAATGAGAAAACTACAGTATCTTTTTTTCTCCTATTGGATCATTGATGAATATGTATTATGTCACAATTGTATTTGTATGCATAATGTTACTTTGTAAAACTTACATATAGATGAAGATCTATGTTTGAATCAATGAATTTGGATCATGAATGAGAATTTGTGTAAGAAATATCTATTTTTAAATATATATATATATATATAACGTGTCATGTTCCAAGGGGTCAACATGTTCATGTCAACGGTCGAATCCTTGTGTCCTTTGTGTCCCATGTCCCCGTGTCAAGTGACTTAGTCAGTGTCTATATGTACAAATTTTGGACTGTTATTTGTTGATGAATGGGCTCTTACTCTTCATGAAGCCCGGAGACTCTATTTTATAATGACTATGACGAATTCCTTGAAAGGCATCTTGCTACATGTAACTTTTTATCCTTTAATAGAAAGTTACGATTTTTTCTTCGGACAAACAAAAACAAAACAAAACAAAACAAAAAAAAAACACCTCATTCAAAGAACACCGTGAATAGTTACTTTTGTTGAAAAATGTAACTAGGTTCGTTCTTCATAATGACGTGTAATTATGATTTTATGTAATTGACGTAAAGAAGAAAATAAAATTATTTTTGTAATGCTTGAATCATGGGTTTCATGATCAAGGAATTTCATTTTTACAATTAAAACTACCATTGAGAGCTTTTAGGGTTGATCATCATGTCATAAAGTCTATTAAGTCAATGTCAAAGATTGAAGACCCATTTGGGCATGTAAGTCATTGTAAGAGAAAAATTTGTTAGCCCTCCAAAGACCTTGTCACAAGCTCCCCTTGAAGTCGGCCTAAGGGTAAATCTAGAAAGGCATGCCAGCCTTGTGTCACAAGGAAAAGTCGGATTATTCTTGATGGACAGACCACTGTATATAGCCCAGCTCAGCCTCACCTAGGAAAGAACTCAGTCAAGCATCCAAGACAAGAAATGGAGCACGAAATCACAAGAAGAGCAGCCTCATAACCAGTGAGAAGGAGGAGAATAAGAACAAAGATCTTTGGCACTGTTTTTGGGTTAATCTCCTCGCGCATGTGGTAGGAAGGTCTCCAATCCACCACCCTTGCTAGCCGAGATCACCAAGAGAAGTCTTCAAGTAAAGCGAAGGAGGAAAGCATACTAAACTCTCTCCATCATCTCACACGTGCAGAATTGCAGAGGTACAGATTGCAGATCTGTGGAAAGGGACCGAAATTTCAGACTAGCAGTGCAATAAGGCAGTTTGACTTGTGTTGACTTGGGCAAGTAGAAGAAGCAATGAAGAAGGGTCTTGTGACTTGGTCTTGGAGAGGTTGTTGTGTCAAGAGTCTTGGTCTTGGTTTTTGCCAATTGGAGTCTCTATAAGAAGAAGAACTCATTTTGGGTTTTCCTCAGGTTGGAGAGGTTTTGGCCATCGCTGATCGCCTACATTCTGTGTCTCTTGTCTCAATATTGTTTATGCTTTGGTAGCTGTTTGATGAAGAAGAACACTATAATAATCTAAACAAAAGAGAAGAATCTAATCTAAAAAAGTAAAAAGCATTCACAAGCAGTTATCATTAGAAGAGAAATCTTACAATCCTAATGCCCTAGATTTCTCAACAACTTTGTCCCTTAATAATCTCAAACTTGCTGTGCTTAGTCTGTGGTGTTGCAGGTGGCTTGACTGGCAGTAAGCCAGCTTGAAAAAGAGCACTAATGACATGTCTTTTCCAATAATAGCAAATATCACACAAGATGAGATTCTGGTTTGGGGTAAGGTGAACACTTAAGCCTTACTTCTCAATTAATTGTTGCAGTGCTTTTTTTATAGCACCTTTAATCCGGCCATCATCTACATGGACCCCTAAAACCAAATTGCCATCTCCCTGGGCATGCCAACCCAAGTAGCTCTTTAACTCCCATTGTGGGAGCTCCTTGAAAGGCTCAATTTTTTTTCATAGTACTGCTCAACAACAGACCGAAACTTCTCAATTCCCCACTCATGTATCAAGTATTTCATACGACTGTATTTTCTATCATCTCGCCTTCCATTATCTTGTTGTGTGGCAATAATAACTTTCACAGCATAGAGTATCTTCCTTGGGCACATAACCAAGAGGCTCTCCCAACCGTGGGAATGTGGTCTCGACTCTCAACACAGAGTTCTTCCCATAACTCCTCCTACATAAATATTAAAGCCTTCAGGCTCACCAATCTCATCCGAAACAACCACAAACCCCACATTATTGGTAAGGATGTCAACAGAGTTATCTGTGGGTACAGTAACAAAGACCTTGAACTTACTATGCAGGAATTGAGTCCCATAATTTTGCTCTGGTGAATCTTCAAAATTTGTTCCATAGGAGTTATCACTGCGGGCCTCTACAGCATCTGGTGTATCTGCTGACATTATTTTATCTCCATCTACCCATAAATCATAATAAGAACCTGACTAAGGGGAAAGAAGAGCAGCAACTTTTTCTGCAGTTTCCTGAGCAAAATAATAATCTTTTCTAGTCAAATATGATGCTGCAGGAGCTAGAACGTTTCCATTCAAGTTACCACATGCTCCAAGTGTGGATCCCATATTTCTGAAGATGGTACTCATAACTATCTTCGGATCCTTCTTAAGCATGCCATGAAGGTGAAATGTCTGCTTTGTGGTAAGTCAAAAAATTCCAATCCCAGCTCATCTGCAAGGTCTTCCATTGCCAAGTAGAGTTTATTTGGAACTTTCCCTGCCAGGTCACTCCTACAACAACTCTCCTGTATGCTGAAAACCGGTATTGACACAATTTCCTTAAGTCCCATGTCTACAGGTTTAATTGTATCTAAAAAACCTATCGCCCTTCATTTCTCTTTTCTCCTAAAAGATATCAAAACAATGCCCCAAAACGGAAATTCCTGCACATTCTTTACATTACAAACATGAATATCAACGCAAGAACTAACGGTACCCAGGCTCCTTCCAAGAATTTAATGCAAGAAGCTGAAAAGTAGAGGGCCTCAATATCCGAAGTAGAGGGTAAAGAAAAAAGCTAGCAAGGCACTTTTGTCCCAGCACAAAATAATTACTAGTGAAATGAAAAAAACAAATTTGATTGATAATTCTGAGAAGTGCCCCTTGGCCAAAATCCACTGCAGTGATCAGATCACAGCTCTAATCAATGACACCACTTTCTTTGACAACCCTTCCTCTGACATCAATGCCAAGTTGACCAACACATGTGCAACAACTGCTTAGTAAAACACGCAAAAAATCAGAAAAAAATTGTAAATTTTTAGTTAATCGTGCAATGTTTACTTTACAGAAAATTCACAAATTTTTCAGGCTGAAAAATTCAGCTGGCCAAAAAAATCATCATTTTTTGGCACATCATCGAAAAATCAGTGATGTTATCAACACTGCTCCTCACAGCTTAAATCTCAAGTACTGATGGAAATAGATCATCACCCAACAGTCAAAACATTTGTGTTCAAATGCTCCTGCTCCACTATTTCCTCTTCTGCACTGTGACTCTGTACCAATAACTAGACTGCATCTGGCATTATTTCAAACCTTATTATTTTCTCCCACAGTGTAATGACTCTATAGCCTATGACTAATGCTGCATATAATTTCAAAGAAAATGCATATAGTAGAGATGCTATGCCTTTAGAGTTTCAAAATTCAGCATATATATTCTTGCACAATCGAAATATAGAAGAAAAATCTGTATGACTCTGAATGAGCAGATTTTCACAGTTGAAAAGCATGTTGTTGACAAAGTCTTCCAGAAGAATTTTGTCAACTACATGATTTTCAATTGTGAAATCCTGCACATTCAGAATCATAGATTTTTTTCTACATTTTGATTCAAGAATATATATGCTAACTTTTGAAACTGACTTTTGTCATCTATATTAGTTTTGTAATGCTACAGAGAAACTCGGAGGATATAGCATAGTTCAGTGAATTCACATTTTGGGGATTCACCTATACCAAGACATTCTTATAAACTCAAAACAAACTTCACTGATGTAATTTTCATTGAACTAGAAAAAGTTCTAACAGAGATGATGTATATAAAGGTTTGAAAACTAATATGCATTTGAAGCTGAATTCTAATGGAATGATAAACATGCAAAGTTTAAAAAATAAAGCGAATTAAATAATAAACTTTGCCAAAGCTATCAAAATGTAATGTATCAGTCCTGAGTAGGTGTGAACAGTCAGTTTCAGAACCCCCATCTTGCTCTATAAGCAGTATGTTTTCAGTCCTGGTAGAGATGGCAGTTTACAGAGAAACCCTGGTTTTTTGGCTTGAAACTTGAGCACCACCCCTCTCCGTGATTATTTATAAATTAAAATAAATTCTCCAGCAAAAGAAAAATAGTAAACCTTACAGACTCAATGGCCATTATAGAACAAGTGCTAAGACATTTTTCTGTTATATATTACTCTAAAAGAAACAACTAGATTGAAAGACCAATAAATTATGAGATTACAGCATCCTAAGTAAGAAATATTCATGTAATACACCTTGTATATGCTTACACGAGATTGGTGATTGATAGCAGTAGTTAATTAAGAGGACAGGTATAAGACAAGAATTATGCCTGTTGGAGAATGCCTGACCCAGTGGTACTGTCCACAACTCCTTTCCATACAAAACAAAATCACCCTTCAAAAATTTATTTATTCAAACAAGACTTGGCCAACATGAATCTTGAACACAACTTTTCCTTTGGCATTTCCTTTGGGCACATAGTAACAGTGCATACAACCAAATAAACATGCACTTTCCTTTATTGATGAATAATGCAATTACTTAACTTAATGACTGAAATTGGCAGTGAGTCACTTCATGGCAAGGGCACAACTAGACTACGAGATGCTAAATTCCAACCATTGACAGATCTCCATGAACTACAACTCAAAGCTATATTTAAAGTACAAGAGGAACAAATCCACTAACAATTATCAACACTTACTACTCTTGCATAAATACTATGTGTGTATCTATCCGTGTGCCAGGGAATAATCCTGACTCTGTATTCATCCATTGATGGAGGCAACAATCCTGTCCATGCACATCCACTGAGCAACAAAACAACCCTTCTATGGTGCTCATATGCCAAGCAAGGCAACAATGTTTCCATTGTGGTCATCTACTAAACAATGCAACAATTGTAACATCTTCCTCATTCTCTGACCAAGTACTAATATTTACTTTACACATCCATTAAGCAATGCAAAAATTCTCAGTCAGTGCTCATCTGTTAGGTGCTGGTTCCAAATGACTCTGTACAGTAGCAACAACACCATGTCCTAGTATATTGTGGTTACTTGATCCTCCAAACAATCAGTCCCCCCTAATCCACCTAGCAACAGTCTGCTTGGCAATGACTTTAAAAGTTGGAACTAGTCATAGGACCCTCCTAATCAGTGTTCCACGGGGATGCGTCCCCCAGGGTCAGGTGCGCACACCCCTCGCACCCCACGCACCCGAGACGGGGGACATCTGGGGAAACGTTTCCCCACGTCCCCCTTTTGGGGAGACGTGGGGAGACGCGGGGGGGACATTTCCCCAGTGTGGGGGAGGCGACTCCCCAAAAGGGGGATGCCTAGGTGTACCCCCTCAAAATGGTCCATGCGTCCCCCCTTAAATTTGCTTGTAAACAATGATTTATGACATTACCATGAAATGACTCAGGATGTTTGAGAGTGGTTCCGACCTCATTGGATTTCATAAGGAGAAAGTACAATTTTAGATCTCACTCAAAATCCAACAGACTTAGCAGTTTTTCAGGAATTCAGGATTTGATGGAATGCAATGTTTCCATTGCATTTTGTCATGTACAAGGGTATGGAATCAGTGTTTAATCAAGAGCACCAAGCCCTATGTGTACTTTAGAGTGACATTTAGACTCATCACTCCACTGTTTTTGAGTTTTAGTTATATCAATTTACTATTCTAGTCTTCAGATTTCAGTATCTATTATAGTCTATTTTGCTTAGTACTAATTAGATTCTAGAATGATCCATCTTATGCAATATATAATATAATTTTTCTTTAAAATATGCTGCTGGTCAAGGTACAGACAATTAAGCTGAGCTTTTTGCTCTCTGGATTCTTTTAAAAACAGCTGCAGAGTAAGGAATTGTACATTTACAGGTGTTTGGAGACTTAAAGCTGTTGATGCATTGGGCCAATGAAAAATGTCAAATTGAAAACCCACCATTAAGCCCAATCATGAACAGAGTTTTAGAGGTAAAAGGAACTTAAAAGTTTTCAAGAATTTATCTTCCACTCATATTTACAGAATACAAAACAAAAGCAGTTCTTCTATCTAAGGAAACTCTGTCTCTGCAAAAACTGGGTGCTCAACTAGTATAGTCCAAGATGAGGTAGAAGCAAGCCGGGAAAGGATGACATAGCTGGTAGAGAAGCTGTATATTATGGTGTTTTTTGTAGCTTCTCAATATTTTTTGATAAAATTCAGAAGGCTGCCACTTTGGTGAGGCCTTGGAAGACTGCAATATCGCTTGCTAAGACAGTTATGAAGACAGAATAGGATATCCGTATCTGGGCCACCAGGGCGGAAAATTTTATACTTTGATTTCACACTTGAAAGTTGAAACATCAAATATAACGCTTCTTTTTCTAGGGAAAAAAATAAACCCTGGCCTACATGCTCGTAGATCGGCCTGGTGAGACCTAATTGTGGCCTGCTTATCTATGGGGTCAACCTGTTGAATCCCAGCTGTGGCCTGCATATGGTTTCAGTCCTGTGCTGTCATAGGTTGGGTCATCGGCCTGGTGAGGCCTAATTGTGGCCTGTTTATCTATGGGGTCAACCTGTTGAATCCCAGCTGTGGCCTGCATATAGTTTCAGTCCTTTGCCGTCATAGGTCGGGCCTGCATCAAATATGGGGTCAAACTCCTCATTTTAATCCAGATTCCAAACTAAACATGAAGAACCTGCCACCTGCAAAATAAGGAAATGCCCTCTGCTCAGAGATGATAGGCTTGCAATAACTTAATTTGTCACAATTAATGCACTTATAAACACTCGTCCAAATAAAAAGGTCTCAGTTCACATTTCCTACATCAACCACACCTCCCCACCCTTCTTAGCCCCACCATCACTTCTCTTATAAGAATCCTTGCATTTTTTTTGGCATGTTCTATCATTGCCAATGATGTCTTCATAATACTAAATTTGTCATATCCTCTACAATTATCTTCATTCTGATAATATCATGAAGCTGATAAGAATTGGCCTCCATAATTATCCTTCACTGAACATGCAAAGCAATATTATCCATGCCAAATCATTATCTTCCTTGGATAGGCCCCTTGCCCAAAAATCTGATCCCTGCCAAAAATATTTATATCATGAAGCTGATAAGAATTGGCCTCCATAATTATCCTTCACTGAACATGCAAAGCAATATTATCCATGCCAAATCCTTTTCTTCCTTGGATAGCCCCCTTGCCCAAACATTTGATCCCTGCCAAAAATATTATACCCATATCCATGATAATTCCTCATGCAAAATAGCAAGCGAACTCAACAAAAACATCTGCTATCAATCCAATATTTAACGTTTCATGTTCCACTTGTCACTCAAAATCCAATGTCTCGAAATGCATCTCCATCTTTGCGTAATTTGTGATTTCAATGCCAATCTAACAAGATAATGTGCACGAAATATCATATTACAGTTCTCTTCTCATTTTTGAGATACAAAAGGATGTGTTCCTCTGACTGTGGAAAGCTTGGCCTTGAGTTTCAAATCAAATAACAATGGATAATAAGTCATTAAAATTCCAAATAAAACAAGAAAATGAATAAGCGAAAAGTGGCAATACTGTAAAGACACACATCCTTTAGTCATTGTAAGTTTGTAACATATCATCTTATATATTGTCATCAATCCTTTACTATTATATGTCTATGGACTCCGAACTGAAGTTGACACACTTATTTTCACTCAATAACAAGAACAGTTATTCTAAATGCTATCAAAGCCATCAATATTTGTCCTCCATTTTATATCTCATTCCTTGTCTGTATTCTTATAGAAGAGACATTCCACAAAATATTAATAACTATACTTGAACTCATAACTTAGCAATAAAACTCTTCAGGGTGAACCATTTTCCTACCTCATGATGTTGACAATTCAGTAGAAAAAATTGAGCAGCATTCTAGAGAGGACATTTCAGGCTGTTACAGGCCAAATTTTCAAAAGATTTGAACCAGTAATCTCTGATATATAACAGGAACACAGTCAGCTCACAGAGCGGTCCCCAAAGAAGGCTTAAACATATGTCAACTTTAAATTGTTAAAAATTTTGATTGGAAGGTCCAATTGAGGTGATTCAAATAGATTTTGAAAAAGGAAAGTGTATAGAATATCTTCTTAAAAGGTTTGAAAGGTTTTGGAAAACCACTTTACAGTTATTGGAGTTGAAAGTCAGGGGATTACAACAAAACACTAAGTTTTCAAATCGTCTGATGGTAATGCAATGTTTTTGTGGAAATAAAAAGGGAATTCTTTCTAGAGAATAATTAAAAATTGCAAAGGAAATTGAAAAAACGCTGATTCTACCATTCTTTGTCTTGTAGATGATGCTCATAAGAAGAGACTTGATATATACACCACATTATGTTATAAAACACGGGAAGAGTTTGAACAAGTCTTTTCATATAGATGGCTGAAGATATAGAAATGGAAGAAAGGATTCAGAAAATAATAGATGAATTGAAGGAAAAGAAGCACATCAGAAGAGAGATTTAATAATAGCCAAATCACAAAAGGATAAAGAAATTGTGAAAAAGAACGAGGAAATTTCCAGTTTACGACTATGAAGCCATGGTCAAACGCTACTAAAAGAGATTAACAATTAAAGAAGAAATGAAACATTGTCAAAACCAATAAGAATCAAAGATCATAAATGAAGAGATGACAAAAAGACTTGAGGAAATTAAAAATGTGTACTAAGGTTGAAGAAGCGCTAAATAATAAAGAGATCAAATAAAAAATGCAAGCCACAATTGAAGAAGGGCGGAATAAATTAATCAATAGTATCACCATTCAGCATCAGATTGACATTGAAGATCATCAAAAGGTTTCTTGAAGACACTAAGATCCAACTAGAGAGGGCAAAATCCAAATTGGAAAAAATCCACAAAAATATTAAGGCATTCTCTCTCAAATAAATACAACTGAAGATCAGGCACAAAAGCTAGAGGCAAAAAAGAAGATTGATGGTAAGAGTGCGAAATGAAGGCAATCCATTAAAAGCTGGTACCTTAATGACATCTAGTTTACCGAGAAAATCTACAAGAAAGGCTGGACCACCACCTCCAAAAGAAGCAAATTGCAAAATCGTCAATGTTCATGGATTGTGGTGTCGATAAAACATTATGCAACAATCTAACAATTATAACAAATTGGGAAAGTTAAAACAATGCATGGAATCAAATAAAAATAAACTTTGTAATTAACCTATTACAATTAAAGATCGACGCCAATAAGAATTGAATAGAATATGGATGGATGGATAATCAACAGTTACAGCAAGAACAGTACTTTTCTATGTCCCTAGGGCGAGTTTATATTATATCTTATTTCTTTTTTGTCAATTGATTTTTACTTAATATCCACTCATATCATAAGTTGGCTATTATTTTTAATTTGTTTGTTTGAGTCAACGTTACTGAAAGCGTCCGCCCAGGGGCCACTGTGAGCCATCGTGGGGAGAGTAGTGCTCCCTAAGACACTCCCAAGGCATGCCCTAGAAACTCCTGAGATGCTCCCCATGCACTCCCTAGCTGGCCTAGATGCTCCCATGAAGAAGAGGAAAAGTCTTCTTCTTTTTTTCTCTCAAGCATGTAGCCTGAGGGAGGTTAAGGGTTTAGGGCAGAGTCAAGGGAGACAAAAAAAGCACTTCCCCCCTTTCATCTTTGTGTGCTTGAGCTTAAAGTTGGTTGCTTGGTCTTCTTGCAGGTTTTTGATAAAGGTAAATTTGTGAGAGCTTGGATGAGAGAACGAAGGTTGCCATCCACGGCAACAAATAGTTAGAGAGCTAGAGATAAGCAAATAGTTAGAGAGCTAGAGATAAGCCCAAAGCTCATTATTTACCTTTTTGTATATCTTTGAGTTGTTTGTTTGCAGATTTTTCCTCTTCTCCTACTCTTTCCCATTACTCCTCCCTCATTTTATTGCAAGTTGTCCATCTAAGACTTGAGGAAAATGATTTTCTTGTGGTTTATGGTTCCATTTTTTATTTTCATGGTGTTGGTGGAGAATAGGCATGAGAGGGGAAAACGTGATATTTGTCTTTCTCGTAATGGCCCATGACCCATTGTATGAAGATGAGGAAGGTTTGGAAGGGGATGAAAGTGGCAATGAAGCTGGAAGAACTTCATTGACACCCTTGTGGAGGTTTGTCACAAAACTTGAGGCGGGGAGGGGGTGGAAACACTAATTTTTTATGTAAACATAATTGCCATCAAGCCAATCCCACTTTTATGTAAACATGATTGTTGTCAATATCTCAATTTGCCCCAAGGTATCAAAGGAAGCTTCATAAAGAATGCATGGTAAACAACAAAAGGCTCAATCAGATACAAATGTCACTAGACTATCATTATTTCAAGTTTCCAAAAGTATGCCTTGAAATTGCAACATAATAGATGATTTAAAACAATTTCACAAGATTGTTCAATGTTAATTGAACTTCGAAAAAATCAACCTTCCATTAGGTTCACCACACCACTCACTACATAGCTTCGTTGGATGAAATAAATGACGTTAACCAAAGTGATCTGCAATTTGATCTGAGAAGTGTTTTTAACTAAAGGGGTTCACTCAACTGGTGGTTGCTAATGGTTCCATGTCATCAAGTGCATGGTCCGAGTCCCTTTGTTAAGATGCGCTAGCTAGCCTATCATGAGGGGTTTACTAAAAATGTTATCCATGAATGTGAGAAAGCATCCCCTGGATTTCTTGCGAGGTTTTCCTTGGGTTAATTAAAAAAAAATTGTTTTCTCTTGGGATTAATAAATAAGAAAAGAAAGCCCCGAGAGTTAGTTCAATTGATCAAGTTTCAGTTGCTAAAGCACCTTGTCAATGGGAGTTCATGAGGTAAATTCTCCTCAACACCCTCGGGGTTAAGATCTGCTATAAGGGATTAGGCTCTGCTATAATGCGAGTGAGATGTGATCCATTCATGTCAATCTGCCCAGATATTTCCTCTTTCATCCGGACAAGATAACAAAACAAATAAACAAAAAAAAAAAAAAAAAACACTAAATGTTGAATATAAGATAAGAAACACATCAGATACATTAGTGAAAAAATAATATAAACCCAGAGACTGTACTTCTTTCGCCAGATAAAAGCATAAAGTAGAAATCTGTCATTGGTTCATTGGTGCATTGGTTCACAGCCCAAGTCATCATGGAATGAGTTTCAAAATGATGAGGGAGTAGGTTCAAGTCCCGGGCGATTTTGGCAGAACAGCTACACCTAAGCCTAAAGAGGTCCTCTCTGCGTACACGCAGCCCCGTGTGGCAAGTTTCTTTAAGCGTTTGAGATTTCGATTTACCTAAGCCGAAAGAGGTCCTCTCTGCGTACACGCAGCCCCGTGTGGCAAGTTTCTTTAAGCGTTTGAGATTTCAATAAATTGACTGAGAAAAAAAAATAGTTAGGACAACTATTAACCAAGAGGTGTCAGTTTATGGTAATACATGTCCTCCTTTGGACTGACTACAGCCGTTCAACGAGAACTTTTGAATTAGTCAAATGGCGGCGTCTTCCGACGAATTATAGATATCTTTTCAGAAGAAACGAATTATAGATATCTGTTACCCTGTAATTTTCAAGATTGACCTAACAACATATATCAGGCACTGCAATTCTCAAATTGAAACAATTGAGGCAGATCGCCAATAACATTGAGCATTAACCAGACAAAAATGGTTTTGCCCCTTAGAATTATCAAATTGTAGAAAATGATTAGAGGATATCTGCAAATTTCGAAAATTTCAAACAAACTGCTTGTGCATTTTTACGAACTCCGGCAAATTTCCCTTCTTATTTTCATAACAGGCCAAAAACCGAACATGAACACTCAAATCATGCACGCGGGATGCAAACTAAGACGACTTACCGTCTGTATCGTCTTCATCATCAAACAGAGGAAAATCCAGCCAGGTTTCCGGATGCATTGAAATATTCCTCGCAAACGTCAAAACCTCGTCCGTAATTCCAACGGCGGACTTGAAACTCTCTTCTTCCTCGAATGCACGTGAGTCCCCCTCTTCCTCCAATGCACCTAAATTCTCCTCCTCCTCCTCGAAATCACCTGACTCCACTTCCCGAAATTCTTCCCCTTCAGATTCTTCTTTAAACGTTAATAAAGTCGAAGCCAGCTTAGAGATTCCATGCACGGCCTTGTTAGACGAAAACCTAGAGAGTCCCGTCTTCACACTCCCACGAATTTCCGCCAAATCGCTGCGTATTCCCGTCAAGCCCTGCGCGTTCTCCGTAGGAGATCCGGAGGACGAATTCTCTATCCGATTGAGTGAATCCACCTGCTGCGAATTCCCTTCAAATGAAGGATACGGGTCGGGATTCGAAACCGAGGTGGGCGAATATCGTAAACTAGGGTCTGCGTCGTGAATGCTCGTGGCCGGGGGCGGGGCGAGAAACGAGGCCACGCCCCATAGCTGTTTCGTGAAGCTCTTTGTGAGCTCAGAAAGATCCTCTTTCATGCCTCTCCCATGCCTTCTGCTCTCTTCTTCTTCATCTTCCTCTTCTTCTCTGTCTTCTTCGTCATCGTGCTCTTCGTCTGTGGCCCTGAGAGACGAAGCAAGGGATCGCGCAAACCACGACATTTGCTTGGAGATTGAAAATTAACACCGCTTACCTGGAATTACAGGCGGATTATAAGGCTCTCATCCCAGACTAGCTTTCATGGCTTCCGCTGATTTGCCTGTTAAATGGAGGTATGGCATGCGCAGAGTACCATCTCAGGACCGGTCGTTGGCAAAGGATATCGGGGCAAGTGAACATTGTTGTCGAATAATGGGGATTATCGAAGATAGCGACAACACGCCTGGAAAGGATGGGTGACGTTGGACGTCGAAATCACGGTGTATTCGATACGTATAATATATTTTGCGTATATACGTTTTTCGTAATAAGTATTTAAATTTTTTATTTTTTTTACATTCATGGTAAAACTGTAGGAAAAAATTACAATTATCTTAACAACCTTATTTTTCTAAGCTCATTCCATATTTAATGGGGAATGATATTCTATATCTAGCGATTAATTAATCTTCACACGCAACCATTTTCTATTATTAGATTATATTAATATAATATTATATATATAAAAAAATCAAATATCTAATAATAATAAGTTTATTTTGTAACTAGAAAAAGTCAAATAATATTAATTTTAGAATAATTGATTTTAAATATTTTTACAAAATAAAATCAATTTTTATTTAAATTTAAAATATATAATATTTTATATTAATAAAAATAAATTTATTAAAATTTATATGGAAAAAACTTGAAGACAAGAAAAGCATCATTCACAAGTCTCATCATTAAAATAATAATACAAGGCAACTTTTATATTTAAATGTATAATGTGTTTTTTTAGGTTAACTTAAATGATGTTTGTTATTAGTATTTTGTGTTTGGAATTATATTATATTTTAATAATAAGATGTAGATGTTGTTACAAGAGTAATGTTTATATTTAATATGATGATTTAAAATATTATATAATAGCTTAATAGATAGATGAATAAATAGATATGTGTATGTATATTAATTTATGTTTATTTTTATTTTGTATTTAGTAAGTATTTAAAAAGATTATATTTTTTAACATGGTTTATAGACATTGGGTGGCTTTTATATTCACAGGAAAATCTACTTAGATCAATCTAAAGGGATATATATTTGTCGGCAAAATTAGTAGGGCCTAATTCTAAGGGCATCAAGGAGATTTGACTTGTGACCTCCTAATTGGCATAACTCTAAGGGCGTCAAGGAGATTTGACCTGTGACCTCCTAATTGGCAAGATACTTAACAAAAGGAGATTTGACTTGTGACCTCCTAATTGGCATAACTCTAAGGGCGTCAAGGAGATTTGACCTGTGACCTCCTAATTGGCAAGATACTTAACAAAAGGAACTTGACCAATTGAGTTATCCCTTAGGGCTTGGTTCATGAACATTGGGTAGTTGGTAAAACTAGTAGGGCCTAACTCTAAGGGCATCAAGGAGATTTGACATCTGACCTCCTGATTGGCAAGATACTTAATGACAGGAACTTGACCAATTGAGTTATCCCTTAGGGCTTGGTTCATGAACATTGGGTAGTCGCTACATTCACGGGAAAATATAGGGGAATTAACTTGAAGGGATATACTCATTGGCCAAACTAGTAGGGCATCAAGGAGATTTGACTCGTGACCTCTTGACTGGTGAGGTACTTTTTCTTTTCACACGGGGTAGGTCCCCGCTGAAGAATCATATTACAATCGTATTATACAATATCCAATCACATCATAGCCTCGTCATCAGCCATTAAATCTTTTGGAATAAGCCAACATCTGCCGGATAAACGCACCAGCAACTATTGCGCTGCAGGATTCGAACGTGGTCCGGGGTGTGTGAAACCGACTTCCCCGACCACTATGCCATGCACCTCAAGTCCGTCGATTGGTGAAATACTTAGCAATGGGAACTCCACCAATTAAACTACCCTTAAGGATTATATTTTTTAATATGTAAATCTTTTTTAGGTGTAGCTAAAAATATTTGATTTCACAAATCCAATGAATTTAGACTAATATTAATACTCAGTGATTTAAAATTATTGTATTTCAATATCACACGTTGGGAAAAAAAAATTCCTCAACTTTGAGAAAAATGCATATAATAACTTAATCTTTATAACCCACTTCATTTCACATTTTGACTAACACATTTTATATCCTCATTCCTTGGACTTTTAAATGTGATTATATTGAGCTCAACAACAATCCATGGAAACTCATGCATAATATATATATGATGCATGGATTGTCTTATATATATATATATGGGTGGCCATTTGAATTCGTGACATCCTTTTAAGAGAGTCATATTGATAATCGTAACAACGTTAGAGGATAGATCTCCTATAACTTATACATACATAAATTTATATGCATACATAAATATATAGGGAGCATTTTTGAGTTTCATTTTATTTTTTTATGAGTCATTTCATATCATTGTGTTTTATGTATTATATTTTTTTCTTTTTCTCGCATGTAGTGCAAGGGAGTTTTTCTCTAAAGTACCCCAGAGTCCATCACTTAAATGTTTAAAGTTATTTGTCAAGCTAACTTTTAACTAAACATGGGTTATCGTTATTTTACTCGAGTTTAGAATTAAGTCTTTTAGGACCACCTTACCTTCCTTCACCTTATCTTTTATTCTTGATCATTTCTTTCATACAAATTTCAAGGCCCAAGTTTGGTTAAAGGAAAGCCCTCTGAGCCTAAATCAACCAGGGTTATGGCTCCTTCACTTTTCTTAAACATGTTTCGTGATCGTTTTATGGATATTCCATCTAAGATAGACCTCATGGATTGCCTTGTTCAACAGACAAATATTATTTTGTTGAACAAAGAGATTTCCCTAAACTCAGGAACCAAGTATAGAAACAAACAAATAAACACATAAAACTTCTCTAGGTTCATCAATATTAAATCATAAATGCATGCCATGGAATGAATAATCCATACCGTTTTTATCGAAATGCTTGATGATGATCCTCACTATTGTTGGATGCAACTTTCAATCTCATCTTCGATGCTTCAAATCAAGACCTGCAAAGATACCAACAAATAGATAATCAAAGCACATGATATACAAGTAATTTAATATAACTCATACAAGTGATCAAGGAATCTTGTACCAAATATTATAGCAATGGACAATGAATGTGAGAAAGAAATGTATTTCTATTAAATTGAAGAAGAGGAGAATTACAATGAGGCCTTGATGTTGAAAGCATCCTTCCAATGATCCTTAATACAAACCTTGCAATCAGAAAGTCTCCAATATATACTTGGACATCACAGAAGTATAGTTTAAGGGTCAAAAATGGCAACCCCCTTCTCTTTGAGTGCATTTCTACTTATAGGGAAAGAATAGAAGTTGAGATCCATTAAGGAAGGGGTGAGATCCACAATGGAGGGAATGAGATCCACAACGGGAGGAATGAGATCCAAGATAGGAGGAATGTGAGCCCAATCTGCACCACTTTGGAGTAGACCATTCACAAGGCTTCTAGAATAAAAGCTTCTTTACCCTTTTTTATTTTTACTCGTGTAAGAAGATCGTCGCACCTTTAATGAAGGTCAGTTGCGATCATATCACTACTTGTTTATTATGCAATGTGCAACATTGCAGGTTGTGATCTTATCACTTGCAATGATCTCTAAATTAACATTTTTTAGGTAAATACTCTAAGATTCTCATACTTCATGGAGAGGTATTTCTTCCATTTTTCTTAGGGATTCATGACAATAGTTCATCAGATAGTGAAAGATCTGGATTTGGCATCATTTGCATGGATTTGACAAATTGATGTGTAATAGCCTTATCAAACCCACAATTATCTATGTTTTCAAAGGTTTGGGGACATACCTTACTAGAGTCAAACTAGGTTAGGATAGAGGGAGTTTAAGTTCTCATGTTTCGTTGACTCGTCAAATGCAAGAGGTCAGTTCCTTGGGGGCTTGTTTAGGCATACTTTGACTCCCCTTCCCCTAGGGTTGTGACCCTCTTTCGATTAGTTTCCATTTTCACCAGCGTTGGCACTTTGTAAACCCTTAGGTTAGTAAGCATTGTTGCCCTTATATTGCTTACTATTCCTTAGAGTCCATAGCCACTACTAGTATTTCAAGTCGAGCTCACTACTAGTTGTAAATACTACCTGTCTACTTTAGACGGTCGGTATCTCAATCAACAACCTTCTTGTATCCAAAGACTTTCCTAATATCCATGGTTAACTCATGTTGAACAAGTAGTTGAATAGGATCATCACAGAAAACATCTTCAAATAATATATTCGAGTTACTTGGGTCACCCTGTTAGGCAATTAAAGTTGTCAGATGGCCTTCTAAACATATAACATTTTGGAGCTAAGAGACAACCTTATTATTCAACCTCCATTACACACTTCGACATTGATGCATGCTCTCAATACCTCCCTTAGGTAATTTCAAGTTGGTTATGATTACCTTTAATATAATACTCACCATCACATCACATGAGGGAATATTATATGCTAACTATATTTTCTTCATGAGACTAAGACAAAGTAACACTCCATCCCATAAGTCATACCTCTCCATCCAAAGTGGTGTCCCGTCACTAAAAAGGATCCTCTCAAACCCAATGTCATCCTCAAGAAAGCCCATGTCATCATCCAAGGTAGCATAAAGGTGATGTCATCATGGTAAGGCATGATGTCACTATGGTAGAAGGTGTAAAATCCCCTCCAAATGAGTCCCAAATTATCGTCATGATCAATCATCACTGAGAGAGCAGTAATGTCCATCAAGAAGGTATAATGCTAGCTTGAGGGTCCCTTACAATATAGTGGATACAAAAACTCTCCAAGCAACTTCCAACCTTAAAATTCAAACACAAGGTCCTGAGGCTAAGGAAGGGTGTCATCAACTATGTCAAGTCATCAAAAAGGTTAACGCTCCTCAAAAGTGCTCCAACACCTCCATACAGTGATGCGTGTCATCAATGAAAGTGGTGGAGCATCCTCTATGAATTGTTGGAGCATTCCTAGATCATCCCTCAAGGGATCTTATTTTCACCTAGAACATCATCTAACACATAGTCAAGGAATCAAGTGAGAATAACATCATGGGTACAAGAACCATAAGAGCATCAATGTGGAGCATATTTAATGTTAAGGTGATCCAAGATCTTTTCTTCGGTGATGTTAAATAGAATTGCATAATAGAGCATGTAATACCGTAAATGCAACACTTTAAGAAGCAAAAACGCATAAAGGAGACCATAAAGGCAATGCTCCAATATTTGATAATGAAGTTCAACCAAAATGTGTGAGCTATGTCTTTGGGCCCAACTTCAAAGTGGAGAGGCCTCTTCATTGTCTCTGCAAAAAGAAAAGAAAGTACATGGAAAAATAAATGATTATACCTCACTTATAGGAGTGACCTAAAAATGGGCTGCTCAAATCCCAAATTTGAATGCACCAATGAAATCCTTTAGAAATTCTAAGTAAAATGAGTATAAACTCGACCACATTCCAACACTGTCAACTTTGGAACCCTTGATAATCTCCAAGATTCCATAGTAGAGAGAATATACCAAGAATATTCTCTGGGAAAATTCCATGGAATATATCGCAAAATAATCTACAAAATATTCCCTCAGGATTTGTGCCTAGCACAGGTTCTAGATGCTTGGTTTTGTCACCCACATGGTTCCTCTGCTCCATGTTCCACCCACACCTCTGTAACTTTGTTCCACTCCCTCTCCCTCGCCCTTGGTTGCTCAACTCCACATAGTTGAGGGGTTTAAATATAATTTGGTTGGTGGACTATACAAAGCCCATCCCCACGGGAACTTAGTTTGCACCTCTGTGATAAGTCTTTGGTGGTTGGTTGGGTCCTAGGGTCAAACCCCAAGACCTGACCTTTTTTCGGTTTTAAAAAAACTATTCAACACATATATTTTTAAAATGTTTGTTTCAACAATCTAACTATCGTTGAAGTTGGTGTCACCGTCACTGAACTTGGTAGTTATGCCAACTTTAACCTTGGTTAAGTATTGTTGCTAAATTTATCCAGGTCATTGTCAAGTTTAGCCCCTAACCACCAAATTTTGGTCGGACTGCCAACTTTAGCAATGGTCCAAATTTATCTATAGCACCACTAAAAATTGTCCAATTGCCAAGTTTGACTGGAACATTGAACAGTCATAACTTTTGCAAACAAACTTGGATTGAGGTGTCGTTTGTGACATTAGAATTGTCTCAATGACATCTTCAACTTGACATTGGTTTTGCTAAGATTTGAGGACTTCAATTTATAGGCCTTTTGGGATCCTCTTGGATCACAAGGTCATCGAAGTACCTCACACAAGTATCAGCTTTAGATGTCTCACTAGCTTATGATTATATACAAGTTGTCATTAGGTGCTTCTAACCCCGAGGGGAGAAATTATTCCTAGGTCAACCCGTTGGAGTGATAGGTGCAAGTCATAGGTGTTATGGTCCACGGTTTGGTTCATGAAAGGAGTCATAGTCTTATATTAGGTTATATAAAACCATCATCCATGAGCACCTCTATAGAGAGAGCACTTTACTTGAGTTAACTTCCCTTGCATTTGTTTTCCCAAGCCCACTTGTTGCCTTTTTCTTTATTTGATTTCGCTCATTCAAAAAGCTTCATTGATTATCATGCAATAAGGAAAATATGGTCCCCCTTTAATGTCAGACAACTTATTGTTTCATCGAGGTTGGGATGTTCTTTGAAAGTTCATTTTGCTTTGACATCCATGATATGCATGCATACTCTCGGGAACGACTGGCTATATAAGACAGTGATGAAAACTTGACTAAACTGGGGGGGGGGGTGAATCAATTTAGTACATTCATGGACATTAATATGTTTTTCCTTAAAATTATCAACTGAACTTTTAGATGAGCAACTTAACACATAGTGAACATCATATTTAATATGTGAACATCAGGTAATAAGTAAACCATAACATCACATCATCACATAAAAGAAAGTGCATATGGACACCAAATATAAGTGGAAACCCATAAAGGGAGAAAACCATGATTTTTTTTATTGTTGCGATGCAAAGGAAAGCTCCTACTCCCTTATTACATCTATTTTTTTATAGCCTCCAACCTACAGGAGGTTGTTGTTGTTGCTCACTGCAATTATGAGCTTTAAGTTGATCAAAGTCGCCAAAGAGTAGTGAAGTTTGAAGCCATCTTCCACACCACAGGAGCACATAAAGCCAAATTAGAACCTCTCCATTTCATAGTGCATTGAACGAGCTTTCCATTGGTATAAGGAAGTCCAAAAATGGACTTCTCAATCAAAAGATATTGCATGTTAAAGTTCAAAGGGTTTGTTGCCTTTTAAAGGGAAGGAGAGAAGGATATCGGAGGTTCAGTGCTCATCACGAATCGCAGATCGGGGCCTACCGAAGCAGACACAAAGGGGAAGACACTTGAATTTGCAAACAGTTGATCACCGATATCACAAATCGGGCATATCAGTGGGTCTGGGAGTTCATCGCAATCAACATATCGGCAGGTTCGGGAATTCATTACAATTGGAATATTGGTGGATTAGTCGGGGTACCACTCCAAAACCTTGAAATATCACGATTTTGCAATGATAGTGTAAAGCGCCGAAAGGGCCGAGAAAAGGATTAACAAAGAAAAGCAATAAAAAAACCAAGGGTAGGCAACCCCTTTCTCTCTCCTCCAGGGGAGGGGGGCATGTGGCGGAATATGGTTGGTCCCACATATCAGACTTCTTGTAGATTGGCAATTGGCAGTGGGAAAGTCTCGCATCCCGCATATCAGCCATATCGCAATCTCGCATCCTGCATCATCGCAGTCCTGCATATTGGTAAATCGACAGGATACCGGGCACAGGCTTACGGTTTATCGGCGGTTCATGATGCAGAACGCCAATCGCATGCCCAAAGGGGTGCACGCAAGCGAAGGGCTAGAATCATTGTCAAACGTCGATATCACGAGAATTGTCGAAAATTAGGCATATAATGTTAAAGCGTCAGGGAAGGTTGAAAATATTTAACAAAGGAAATCGATGCAAAACAAGGACGAGTGGGCCTTTTTCTCTCTCTCCTCGAGGGGGCCACATGGCGGACTACCACTGATCCTTATAAATGACATGGTCGCTGACGTCAACATGACGTGGCAGTATGGAGGAGACGAGGCATGTTGATTCAGCCTTTTCAAGGGTCCTATGGGGGCATTTCCGGGTGAACCACTCAGGAGGTGCCACGTGGCATTGACGATGTCAGTAATCTCACAGATCAACAATCACATAATTCAAGGCCCTCCTCCGCCGAAGTCCCTTTCGGCTTGCGATCGCAATAGGCGGGGGATCCTCCCGTATGTGATATTTCATGTGTTCTATCTTATAAGGATTTCGCATCTGGACAAGTCGACCAGCACTATGAAAGAAGGTAAAGAGGATTCTTCTCCTGATTGCTATATGTGATGCTTTCGGTGGGCCTGACCCCATAGATTGACGATCGCAAGAGTCTAGAGGAAATATAAGGGGAAAACATTGAAAAACGCTGGTATGCGGGATTCCATATAACAAAGGAAAAATCCCCCCCAGCAGGCAATTCAATGGCCCTAACACCCGAGGACTAAGCATCTGGTCATAACTCCCGGTCACATGAAGTAAAAGGGGTTGAACCATAAGGGGCCATAGGGGATCGAAACTCGCCTGTTTCATGAGGTTTTAGTGAGAAGGGCCAGCACAGGAAAGTCCTTTGTATTACACTGTGAGTGCATTATCAGGCATATCAAGGCACTGATAGTGTTTTGCAAAGCTATTAAAGGTGTGACGGGTCAACGACTATGGCTTTTAAGAAACCAAGTGGTGCATTCAAACTCGGCATGGGCTGATCTAGAAAGGCCCATTGTGACACGGAATCAAGGTCGACGTTAACAAGAGTGAAAATGGATTAGTAGCTCTAGAGTATTTAATTATCAAGCATGGTGTCCCATACAGAGGGAAGACGAAGTACCTCCCTAGGGTCTCTTGTTTCAGTACTGTTGCATGAAATAGATGAAGCACACTCCCAGCTTTAAAAGATGAATAGGCCAAACAGTAAAGGTTGAAGCAACAGGAGTCAACTAAGTAACATAGGAGGCCAGACCGCGAGCACAATCCATCCTAAAGCGGTGACGATCACAGGAATGGGCACAAAGATATCTTCTTATCATGTTCATTTGATTTTGACTTGTTTGTTGTCTTGTAATGTGCCTCCCTTCAATGAGGCAATTAATTCTATAATGTTTTTGGGCCACAAAGCCATTCCTGGCCGAGAGCTAGTTAACTTGACAATTGAGACTTGGCCAAAGATATTTTTGTTGTAATGAATGTACATGCTCCCCTCTCTAGATAAATAGGGGGAAGCAAAACTTAACAAAGGTTCGAAAATTCTAAAGAAAACATTGCACGTTATTTTTAGACTGTATGGCTTTGTAATACAGATTTTTCAGAATATCAAGGAAATGGTGGTGATTCTCCCTTCAAGTATTACAATATGTTATCCCTCTATTAAAACCCATTTTATGTTCATGTTTCTTCTCTGAATTCATGCAATCATAGGTGCTAGAAATATTTCAAGCTTCCTCACAAATTCATTTGTATCGATATGTTAATGTAAGTGCCTGTAACTATATCACATATTCATTTGTATCGACATTTTTAATGCAAGTTCCTATATGGGTTATTGAAATTATATCTTTAAATCTGCACTACATGAATCATAGCATTTAGTCCCTCCTTTATCCATTATATCTGCTTGTAACTCAAATAAGTATAGACATTCTTAATGCCTCAAGCTCTATGTGTTAAGTGTATAATTCCTGAAGTTTTATACCCTATGTGAAAAGTTGCTCTTTCTCCTTATCCTCTCTCAATTGCTCTAATTTTTTTTATTAAACTCTAAGTCCTTGAACTACTCGGCCTCCATTGTTTTATGCATATTTCTGAGATTTGTACATGTGAAGAAGTACCATAAATTCATGTCTTGCTCCTTTAGGTGAATGAACCAATATATGTGTGTGTGTGTGTGTGTGTGATGTCTCCATTTCTAGAAAATCATATGAGACACATAGAATCTAAATGTGCCCAGGCACTTGACTTGTAATAAATCCAAGGTTGTCTTTGGGAGCTACAACATCTTCTGGCACCGTTATCGGGGAACGTATTGAAGGATTCCCCCCTGGGATACGACAAATTGAGCACTCTTTGTGTAGGTGAGCAAAGAAGTTCTGATTGCATCCACATCAACTTGGAAACTCCACACACCCCATCATTATTTCATCATCATGGCTTTTAGAGAAGCCTCACACTCACTCATATACCTCTCAGTAGAAAGCCCCATTTTTATCTGACCTAGAGAAAATAATTTTCAAGAAAGTCTGGAAGGAGAAAACTCCTATTGCCTGCACTACTGTCTCATCAGTCTTTGAAGCCTCCTCGTCCAACTTTCAACCCTCTACTACTCAATACTCAGGACTTACTCCTAAGACCCTTACATACCCTGCATGTAGTCTAGCTACTCCTACCACTGGGCTTTTGAGCCAAGTTCCGCAGGCAAGTCTCAATTCCTCTCCATTAATCCAAATGTCTCTTCCAAGTTTTTTGCTAATTAAATATGCCCCTCTTAATTTACCTCAACCCCTAAGTGCAATGCCCCATGACTACCTAAAGCTTATGTGTAGGTTCAATGGGGAAGATGATAACACGACACAGAGACACATTGAAACCTTCAGGGCCTTTGCTGAGAATCTGAACATAGAACAGTTGGATGTGGTCCTGAGACTTTTTATACAACCCCTTTATGGAGAATCTAGAAAAAGGTTTAAAGCCATACCCAATGCATCCATCACTACCTGGGAGGAACTTGAGAAATCTTTCACACAAAAATGGGGTGAAAAGAGAAATCATGAGTACCTCCTCACAGAGTTTAACGCTATTAAGAAGAAGCCAAAAGAGGATATCAAATAATTTATCAAAATATTCAATAAGCAATACAATAACCTGCCAGCTAAGATAAAGCCTCCCCCAGCTGTTGCTCGAGTAGTTTTTTTGGGAGCTTTTGAATCTATCGTTGGCTTTACTCTAAGGAAAAGGAAGTCTCTCACTTTATATCAACTCCAAATCGATGCAATTGAGGTGGAATCAAATTTCACCTCAGTAGGAAAGTTAAGAGGAAAGCAAGAACCTACTGAAAACAAAAGAGGGAAAGAAGAGGCATCCTCCTCTGGTCGAGATAGAGAATCACCAGACCTGAAGTTGGATGAACTGGAAAAACTCATCAGAAGTTTATCACAAAAGGTTGGAAAGCTTGAAACTGAGAACAAGAACCTCTCCAAACAGAATGCTCAAGTCAACGATGGGGGTTACAACCCATAGTATAGAAGGCCTCCATTGCAAATACTTCCAAGGGAGAGAAAGGAACAACTCGACCATATCCCTCATCCTCTATATTTAGAAAAGGATCCCAATGAGAAATTTTCATATACACAAGAGATACAGGGAAATTCGTTTTTTGCTTTGTTCGAAGAAGAACATGAGAATATGGTTCACCAGGAGGCCAGTCATGATAGAGAAGCATCAATAGATGAGGAAGATATAGATTATTATTGCAAACAGTTTGTAGATTTCATGCAAGCACAACCACAAACTAAGTATTATCTAAGATATTATAAGAAGAGGTTAAGAGAACCATAGCAGGAAGAGGGAACTGCTTCCCAAGTGTTAGGGTCCCACCCTAACCCCCTTATTTATGTAGTGGGATCACGTCATAATAAAGAGTCAATAAAGCCCATATTAATTGATCCATGGTATTATTGTACGAGTCATATATAAAGGATAGAGACTCCGTGTGAGGAGCATCGTGTCTTATTTTTGAATCGAGCTCTGCTCTATTGGAGGTTGCCCCCTCGAAGAGGCCAGTGAACATTTCTTTCTAAATAATAAAATATTTGCTGTTGACTCTCACTATTCTATGTTCTGGGTATTTTTCTTCGCATATTCTGTATTTGGGTATCTTTTGCAGGTTAAAAGCATAACAAGTGGTATCAGAGCACTTTCCAGGGCCGGTGGGATCTCCATTTCTTAGCAATTATTTTTTGGCTAGAGACGTGTTCCGGCGTCTTTAAACCACGGGATCTGTCGTTGAGCGCATAAACATGCGGATTTGGGGAGGCATGCACGCAGGAAATACAAGAGGTGGTCACGCTTGTTGGACTCCCTTGTAACTCTTGTGCGTACCCCTTCGATTAGTAGTGCATTAGACAGAATCGCGTACGGACTGTCTTCCACGTACCTTTTGGGTATATCGGAAGCTCCCTAGCTCCTCTGCAACCTAGCCATAGATAAACCGGCGGCCGTCTTGCTGCTACAGTACACCGAGAACAACACTCGGAGAGATTACTCGTCCGTACGATAGGGTAGTTAGGTTGTACGGCTAAGGGTACGGTTGATCCTCCTTAGTTAGAGCCCTGAAACATTGGGCCGAGTACTACTGTCAGACCCTTATGTATATTGCGATCTGTAGCATCTGACACTCCTCGAGACCATAGTTCCCTTTTCTATCTTGGGATCACACATCATCTCTGCCAGATCCGCTCGCGCAAAAGGGTGCAGCAGCAGCAGACAACGGTTTGATCTATTAGATCCATCAGATCCGCAGTAGAAATCTGTTCCGTCGCTCAAAGCTATCCGATCCGCCATTCAGATCTCTCAGATCCACCTGATCTGAGTAGTTGTGTGGGGTTCCTATACAGGAGCATGATTTTCGCAGGACTTTTGACAGCATTGACATTTTGAGGATTTGATGACTGCAGTATTGCTAAGGAAGGAGTAAAACTCCATTAGGAGTTTTAAAAAAAAAAAAAAGTCTGAGATCTACCGGGGTGCTTATTGGTGATCTAGCCCATCAGAATTAGGACGACGAGCTGAGCACAGTGGTACCATTCAAGTCTTAGTGATTTT
>APFE030630082.1:4580-52359 GCA_000404065.3 Pinus taeda | reverse complement strand
CCCACCCTAACCCCCTTATTTATGTAGTGGGATCACGTCATAATAAAGAGTCAATAAAGCCCATATTAATAATTTTAAGTGGTTAACCCGCTATTTATTACGGGACCACTGTTAGTTGCAAATGGGCCTAATATTAGGTAGATGGTATTAATAAAACCCATGGTATTGATCCATGGTATTACATGTATGAGTCATATATAAAGGATAGAGACTCCCTGCGAGGAGCATCGTGTCTTATTTTTGAATTCAGCTCTGCTCTATTGGAAGTTGCCCCCTCGAAGAGGCCAGTGAACATTGCTTTCTGAATAATAAAATATTCGCTGTTGACTCTCACTATTCTATGTTCTGGGTTTTTTTCTTCGCATATTCTGTATTTGGGTATCTTTTGCAGGTTAAAAGCATAACAAACCACCAACAATGGCATATATCCTTTGATAAAATTTCCATACCTGCCACACTTTCTATTCAATGGTTGGATGTTTTTGGCTGTCATAAGACAAAAAAACTGGGCATTAATTGATTAATGACATCAAACATCCTTCGATGAAATTTCCATACCCTCCATGCTTTCCGTTTGATGGTCAAACGTTTCTGGTCATCGTAAGACTAATGAAGGTGGTTGTTGGATCACTGATGACATAATATATCCTTCAACGAAGTTTCCATTCCCACCACACTTTATATTCAACCATTAGTGGGTTGCATGTCATCGTAAGTTCGTCGAGCACATCATTGGAAGATTGACGAAAATGAGGGAATCCTAAATAATAAAAGACTAACAACATTAATTAATTCATAATCAAAACTCCTATCACTATCCCATGTTAAATTTTTAAACATGACAGGCAAATTCTACATTCAAATAATAACCCTAAAACCCTCGGTAACTTTTAAGCTTGAAACATGTGAAAACAATGATCTCTAAATACTCAAATGGGAAAACACAAACTGAAAATAAGACACATATTTAACTCCCAATCACATCTATCTTCTATTGAGTATGGAAATAAGAAAATACATTATAATAGCTAAAAACCAAAAATCTCACTAACCAACACAGTGGTGTTCCCTTTATCTTCTTTATAGAATAGGAAGTAGAGGGAAGATACAATGTATTTGAACATGTGCAAGAAACACTTAGTTTCATTGTGTCAATCACTAACCCTATTCTGATCACGTAGTGCACCATCCTACATGGATACGATTATTAATAATAAGCACCCCCATTGGAGATGACTAAGTCAAAGCATGTATTAGCTCAACCTTGAACGGTGTTATGGAATTTTAGTTTGAATTTGAAAAAAAAATATGTAACACTGACAATTTGAGTGTCAACGAAAATAATTTGTAATAAATAGGAGAATGTTAATAATGAGATTATCAATGCTTATTAGCTTCAGCAAAATGATTAACAAGAATATGTTGACAACGAGAGTGTCAATGTTATCAGGTATTTGCTAATAACTGGACTAATAACACTTTTGTGAGTTCATTAAATTTAAAAATGCACTGATAACGAGAGTAGCAATGCATTTCTGTAAAAAATGGTCAGTTAAAATTCTACTTTTTCCTATGCAGAACAATAATTTTGGGCACACTTTCCAAATAAATTAGAATGATTTTTTCAAAACCGAAAGAGGTTTTTGTCTACAATGAACCCATTTAACAAAACCTCTCTCAATTTTCTAACGTCTATCACAGTTTGGGATTTTCTAAGGGATCATTGGAACCTATTTTTTAGGATTTTGTGAATAAAAAGCTCATGGATGGTTGTTGACTTGGATGCCACCTCACCAAATTCGACTTGCTGATCCTTATCTCCAGTGATAACCCAACAACAACATGATATTTAGATGCAAATAGGTTTGCAAAGTTTCATATTCATGTACCTAAGAGATTTATACTTCTATTTTGGATTACTGTAATTATTTTTTGAGCTACAAACATGTTTCAATTATTGTAATGCTTATATAAGAAAATACCGTAAAAGGAAAAAGGGTTGGTGTTTATTTGAAGATCAAGCATCCATTTGTATTTTGAGTAGGTCATTAATGAAAAATAGTATTTATGAGCATTTACATAAATTCTTGTGTTGTATTTCCCTATTTGTTTTTGCTTTGTTTTATATTTCCTCATGTCTGATAAAAAAGAGTATGAGATTGGGATTCATGTTTTATGCTCCTTTTTCTTTATTTCTCAGGCATTAATAATTGTTATTCATTTAACCCTCACACTAAATTCCTTCATATTCCTCTAAATCATTGAAGTGTCAAAGGAACTATTACTACACTGGTTTTGTGTTTTTCTCATCAAAGTTGTGTTTATATCAAACCTGATTGGGTTAGAATCCATGCCTAATGGTGGAGCTCTCACATAGCCCAACCAAATTTCTTTCATTTTTCGATAAATCTGGCCATAGAAATTAATTGCAAACCTTATACTATAGAGACCTTGAGTAGTTGAATTTTTTTTAGGGAGAGATCCCTCTCCAGGTTTAAGGGCCAATTTTCAACCTCAAAGAGGTTCAAGGTTGCCTTAGAGGTTTTCCCACAATCGAGTTTCCTCTAAGAGATAACAAACTGGATATATACCACTTCATACAACCTAGTGAATCACTCTCCTCTTGGGATATAACCTCTCATGCAATGCACCCTAGGTAGCCTAGGGATTTTCTCCCTGTCTAAGAATAAATCATGTATGTAATCTAACAATTCAACTAACATAAAAACTGATTTGAAGACTAACAAAAGAAAAACTAAAATTGGTAAATATGAAGTAGCATGTAAACAAGAATTAACTAAAGTTGGAAAACCTAGAAATATACTAAGATTGGCACATCTATTCCTTCAACATGCATGCATCCTCTTCTCTCCTACATAACTACACCTACTCCATAGCGCACACTAGTGTTGTGCCATCTCAATACAAGGACTGCTACATAGACCTTGAGATGATCACTGCTAAAGCATGTCATTGTTGAAGGGATTTGCATCATTGTTATGCCATGCTAAGGAGAATATTATCTGAGCAACAAGTAAGAACTCTAGCAGCCTAGAGTGTGCATTGCTTGGAGTTTTTGGTCAACATAGGAAACACATGGAGGAGGAGAAATGGAACTTTGAAGCTTCTCTTGGAGAGCCTGCAACATTGTGATGGGAAGCGCTTGAGATGTGGAGCCTTAGCTTAGAGAGTACAAAACTTGAAAGATGGAGTCCAACCACCTTGCAACACGTGTACAACTTGGAGATATCACCTCATGTGGACCTACTCTAGTGACCTAGATAAGGTTGCTAGTGGACTTAGGTCTAGTCTCAATTGTCGACCTCCCTCGCCTATCTTTTATAATGGGAGGAGAGTATCTTTGTATGCATAAATTAGTCATTAGATCATTTGTAACTTCTTGATGTACTTGTCTTTTATTCCTCGTGCTTGTATGACACAAGAAATAAAATAAATAGGTGAAGGTGTTTTGCATTCAAGGAGGGGGACATAAAACCATATATAAATCAATAGAAGGGAATTATCAACAAACAAAAAATGTAGTCATGTTTCATATTGAGAAGTGAAATTCATTGCTATAGATTAAGAAAGCATGCTAAAATCAATGGAGATGCTTGGAAGAGATGGTGGGAATTTTTCAAGGTGGTGATACCAACTTGACCATACCATGCTTGATGGAAAAGGTTACGCCATAAGAAATTGATAGAGGTAGTGAGACAACTTTGGAGTATTGTAGATAGAAACAAGTTGAGCCAATTATTGTGAAACTTTGATAAACAAGAAATTTAATATCATAGAGTTAAGAAATATTTTTCAATAATTGGCATAATAGTCACAAATGACATCACAATGACATGCAATATGCAAATCCATATCAAGAAGCTCAAGATACATGGAATTTTTTTTACAAGACATCCTATGAAACCAAGGTTCTCCATTTGAAAAACCAATTGTATAGTCTAAGGATGCTAGAAAGTGACTCAATCACTAATCATCTCACTGTACAAAAAAATACAAGAGACCAAGTTATTGTTGTGGGTGCAAACCAATCGAAAAAGAATCTCATCTCTATTACCTTTAAAAATATGCCTTTATCTTCTCAAGTATTTACGAGTGTAAAACATCTCAGCTTGTCAATTGGAGTTATGCCCTTAACATTTGAAAAGCTAAGAGGATTGGTGTAGTATGAGGAGCAAATGAATTGACTCAATGATGAAAGTAGTTTCAAACATTATAAAAGAGGCAGGAGAAGCAAATATATAGCAATTTAAGCATGAAGTTTAAAAAATAGGTCATTTCAACTCAGGACAACAATGTTTGCTATTATTGTGGAAAACTCGGTCACTATGAGGAGGACTGTAAGAAACAAAAAAGTATGCATTTTCTCATTCAAAGCCTAAAGGAATTCAAGAAATGATGTAGAAAAGGAGTTTCAAAACAACTGTGATAGTTAATAAGAAAATAGATTACATGATTTTTATTACTTCATTAGTGGCTAAAATACATCTAGGTGGCCTAGTATATAAATTCCAGGGCCAAAACAAACACGATATGCAAAAGGGTGTGGTTTTCCTTATCAGATGATAATGAAATCCAAGGAAAGAAATATGCTTTTGGACAAAATCAAGTACACATAGTCAAAGAACGAGAAATAAACCTAATAAGGATGTCTAATGTAGGTAGAAAAGGTGTGCATGATGTGTTACAAATGGCAGACTTAAAGAACCTACTATTAGTGAGTCAAAATGCAAAGCATCATTTAAAGAATGAATTTAATGAAGAAAATCTCTCATAAAAAGGACAAGAAACCACTACAACATGGAAGCAAAAGGTGTTAAAGAAGGTTGTCTCTATAGATTTATTGTTAAAGCAATAAGACAATGAACATTATTCATTAAGACTAGCTCTAGAACTCAACTATAGCACTAAAGTTATGGAATATAAGGGCTCAATCAAGCTCTTAAAGTTTGACATGAGAGATCTGACCCTTATAGAGCCAATGACATTGGAATACACTCACCATATCCAAAATGATTTGTCAAAATCGTAAGTATGTGTGATAGTAAGCATAATCATATATGTTGATCTTAGCTCTCAGGAGTGGTTCAAACAAGAACAAAAAACCATTGAAAGAATTCCTAATTATCATGTGTGAAATTATACAAGAGGATTGCAAACATTCTTACAACACATAGAAAACACAAGATGTTCCTAACTATGCTATATAGTTGTTTTTATTAGTATGTTACACATGAAATATCCACTATAAAAGAGAGAGCATAGACTATAAGAATGGAGACAATGGAAACTTTGTGCATCACAATCCTATAAGGGTTGTGTAGCCAAATTTCATCACAATGAGCTCGAAAGTTGTCAGTCACCCAAAATTATCATAATCACAATCTACCCAGAAGAGCTATTGGTCTTACATTGCTCATATTTATAGATAAAAATTTTGATACAAAGGTTTTGGCAACTATGAAAGGGGATTCCATAATGCATGATGGTTCAAATCCTTTGTCAAAAAATTCAACTTCCTACTAATGTTGAATCTAGGGATGAGTCATAATTCTAAAGCTTGATGAAGATTATATGATCTGGATATAAACATGAACGCAACAAATTACAAAGATAACCATAAATACAGAGATACAATAGAAATATTACTTCATTTCATTAATGTAAAATACTGAAATATGCTTACAAACAACAATGGAAATAAATTAGCTTGGGTGATGGTAGCTTATCTCTGAGGAGAGATGTGGTGGCTACATGCCTCTGAATTGTTTTACAATGAGGCTCGAAGGCCTATTTATTGTTGAGAAACAATGGAAAACCCTAAACATCCAAAACCCTAACCCTAGGAGATGAAGCACCAAACTATGGGCCCCCTTTTGGGTAAATTGGTACATCAACTTCCCTGGGTCATAACTTTGGCATACGATCTTCGTTTGACGCACACAATATATTGTTAGAAAGATCTATCCAAGGACTACAACTTTGGGATGAGTAACATCAATATAAGGGCCCTATTGCTCCCACTTTTCCCACAAAAACATCGTTTAGATCCTCAAAACGGCTCCAGAAGTTTAGGACCCGAAAAACTGCCAAAAATAGTAAATTGTGCTACAAATAAGGAAAGTGAAAAACTGAAAGAAACAATGGTGAGGTTCCAAGTGGAATTAGCAGGTGGCCACCAATATCCACCTAGATCATTCCTCCCCCCTTAGGAAGCAATGGTTCCCATTGTTTTGAGTTCCTCCATGAGATTAGGAAACTTCTGTTGAACTTGGTCCCTGGTGAGCCACTTGCCCTGGTGAAGGAGTTGGCCTGCTTTGACAACTTGATACATTTGGATCTTCTTCTGGAGAGTGTGCTTGATCTGCATGTCCATGATCCGATCAGTTGCAACTTGTTCCATGCAATTTGGATTTAACTCTGTTGGTGTGAGTTGTTCTGCAATGTCAGATGTGTCTAGTAATGGTGGAAAGTATGGCTGAAGGCGGTCCACATTGAACACTGGGTGCAGGCCAAGGATTGGGGGAATGTTGAGCTCAAATGCATTGTCTCCCATAGCCTTGGTAATGGTGTAAGTACCATATCAGAGTGGTCTGAATTTTCCGATAGGCTCCGGTAAGGCATTCCTTTTGCAAATGCAACTAGACTTTGTCGCCCACCTGAAACTTGTGTGGCACCCGATGTTGATCATGTTGCTGCTTGTACTTGGCATTTGATTTCTCAAGAATGTCATGGACCTGCTGGTAGATATGTTGGATGTGCCCAATGAAGTTGTTTGCCTTATCTGTTTCGGACTGGACATGAGCCGAATCTGCCTGAGTAGCTGCAAATGGCATGGCCACATCAATGGGACATAGTGGCTAAAATCCCAAGCCCACCTGAACAGGGCTAGGGCCAATCGAGATGTGGAGAGCCTGATTATAGTTGTGCTGAACATAGGGGAGGCTCTCATCCCATGTCTATGGATGCTTTGAGTTGTACATGTGTAGAATGTGTACGATCACCCTGTTGACAACCTCTGTCTGGCCATCAGTTTGGGGATGGAAGGCTGTGGACTTAGTGAGTTTGGTGTCCAACATCGACCAGAGACTGGACCAAAATGTAGTGAGGAACTTGCTATCCCGATTTGAGATGATAGACTGTGGGATCCCAAAGTGTACCCACACTCTTTCAAAGAAGACTTTAGCAGTGGCTTCTACTATGATATTCTTCTTGCAGGCCACCATAATGGCCATCTTTGAGAACCTATCGACGACCACAAAAACACAATCGTTTCCATGCTTAGTGGAAGGAAGGCCCGACATGTAATACATGGAGATGGATTCCCAAGGTCGACTAGGGGTATGCAACAGAGTATAGAGGCCTTACTTCTTGATGGTTGGTTTGGCAATGATGCAGGTAGTGCAGGATCTGATGTACTTCCCGACATCCTGTCAAAGATTCGGCCAATAGAAATGTTTCTGCATTACTGCCACCGTTTTCTTGACACCAAAATGCCAACCAGCTCGACTCTAGTGTGCTTCCCAAATCATCTTGGCACGCTCGCTTGAAGGAACACAAAGGTGACCCAGTTGGCATAACAGGGCATCCTGGAGGTGAAAATCTGGAACATGTTAACCCTCCAAGAGTGTCTGGTATGTGTGGCCGAATTCTGGGTCACTTTTTTAGAGAAGTGGCCAATCAGAAGTCTCGTGCCCACAAGAGTTGAGCATGGTGGTTAACGCCATGATCGGTGGTCAAATGAGGCAATTTGCAACATTATTGGTGCTGCCCTTCTTATACTTGATATTCAAATGGAACTGTTGCAGGTATGTGGACCACTTCTGGTGGCGATCATTCTGCAACTTCCCTTGCATCTGTATAAACTGCAGGGGCCAGTGGTCTATGTGGATGACCGTTTCCTTCCCCAAAATGTAATGCTTCCATTGTCGACCGGCTTGCACAATGGAATACATCTCTTTGTCATAAGTGGGATACTTCCAGACTGTGTTTGAAAGTGTCTCACTGTGATATGCCATTGGATGCCCGTGTTGAATAAGGACTGCCCCAATAGCATAGTTAGAGGCATCTATCTCGATCTCAAATGGTTGTTGCAAGTCTGGTAATGCGAGCACTGGTGCCCAGTAGAGGCGATGTTTCAACTCTGTGAATGCCTTTTGTTGAGATTCAGACCAAAATAATTTTGCTTTCGCTCCTCCCTTGGTGACTTGACTCAAGGGCCAAATGATATCAGAAAATCCCAACATGAACTTGCAGTAGAAGTTGGCAAGACCCAGAAAGCTGCAGAGCTCTGTGAGAGTGGTTGGATATGGCCAATCCCGAATTACTTGGATCTTGGCTAGATCCACATGCACCCCATGTTCATAAATAACGTATCCCTAAATACTGAACTTGGGTCATGCCAAAAGTGCATTTCTCCAAATTGGCACATAACTTGTGTTGCTGTAGAGTTTGGAGAACCTGTCGGTTGTGGTGGAGGTGCTCTTCCCAACTCTGGTTGAAGATCAAGATGTCATCCAAGTATACCACTACAAATGAGCTGGTGAATGGCCACAAGATTTGATCCATTAGCCTCATGAAGGTTGCAGGAGCATTCGTCAACCCGAAAGGCATAACCAACCATTCGAAAAGGCCCTCCTTGGCTTTGAAGGCAACCTTCCACACATCAGAGGGTTTAATTGGTACCTAGTGATATCCTGACTTCAAATCGATCTTGTTGAAATATTTTTCCCCCTTCAGTTGGTCCAGAAGGTCATCAATCCGTGGGATTGGGTACCTATTTCGGACAGTGATCTTATTCAACGCTCGATAGTCAACACAGAGTCTCCAAGTCCCATCCTTCTTCTGTACCAACACGATCGAGCTCCCATAGGGTGATGAAATCAATGTGGCCTTTCTGTAGCAACTCCTAAATCCGTCCCTTGATTTCATCGTTCTCCAGAACGAAGCACCGATAGATTGGTCCATTGGGCAGCGACGCACCTGGGGTCAGATCGATGGAGTGCTTGACCTGACAGTGCAGAGGAACCCCTGCGGGGGAGGTGAAGATGTCATCGTACTCCTCCACTACCTTGTCCATCTATAGTTGTCATGCGGAGGGGCCCCATCTGGAGGTCATGGCCACCATCTTCTTCTTTCCTTAAGGGTGTATCATCAGGAAAAAAAATTTCCCAATTTTGGAAATGAGCTTACTACATTGTTTTGCAGTAACCAAAGAGATGACAATAGTAGTGCTACCTCTGGTATCCTGTACAACTTATTTCCCAAAGTAACAATAACAACACGAGGCCTTGACTCATATACAGCTTGTTGCTTCCACAAGTATGTTGGCCTAATAATACATCACAAACATCAAAGGGAGTAATGTCACACAGTGCCTCATCTGTGAAGGGCTTGATGTTGTATGGAAGGTGGCACTGCTAGCTCACGCGAAGATCTTGTCCTTCGTGAAGCCACCGGATGGTGTACAGTTGTGAGTGTGTTATGGTTGATAAGCCTAGATGCTTCACGACCTCTGCCTAAATGAGGTTCTTTTGGCTCCCGCTGTCGAAAATGAACTGTAGCGGGGAGCCCTTTACCCACATTTGGGAGTGGAATAGGTGATCCTCCTCCTTTGGATCTTCGGGTTCCTCCTTCTGGATCCTTGTGGTGGAAACTGTGCCTTTGGGCTCCATATCGATAATCTACTTCCCTTTGTCATTCCCCTTATCGGGTTTTGACTCTAAGTTTGAACATGCATCCGATTCCGAAGACTTTAGCTCAGCCACCAGTGACTGCTTGGCCTGACACTCACTTTCGTTGTAAGTGGAGCTCTTATGGAACTCACACCACTTTCCCGTGTCCTTCTTCGGCTTCGCGGTGTTGTTATTTGCTTGAAGCTTTGGCGGGTTGTCTTGGGCCACCTTGCCTTGGCTTTGTCCTTTGTTCAGTGGTTTGGGGGTGCCTTTCCTTTACTTCAGATTTGCAGATCCAAAGTCTTGCTTCTTCTATTTAACTTCTACTTGATCTTAACAGCGTATCAATACGTCGTGCCAAGCGAGGATATGTCTAGGAACTGCATCTCATCCTAGATGTACCTGTGTAGGCAACCATGGTATTTGAGTACCAAATGCAACTCAAAGTCCTTGATACCCAACTTTGTGTGAAGGGTATGAAAAATATTGGTGAACTCGGACACGTCTTGGTCCCTTCCCTGCCGCAGCGTGGTCCACTTTATGTATTTATCCTCATAGCTTATGATAGGGTAGTACTGCTCCTTGATGGCATTCCGGAATGAATTCCAAGTGGGGGCGGCTGAAAGCTAAGGTCGTACTTTCATCCTTCTGCTTGCAGTAGGTTTCCCACCAGTCCTTGACATGGGGGGCAGCTTTGAGAAGAGCGAAAGTAATCTTTTCCCGGCCGGAAAAATCATGAACAAAAAAATACCCTTCTAGTAGATTTAACCATTTATATACAATGTATACATCTATCTGAACCTCAAATATGGGAATGTCAAAGTTAACTTGTACCTTAAAGGGTGTGGCGCTTCCAGAGTAGCTGCTGGAAGTAGATGTGTCACCCCTGGGTAGCTGCTGAAGGATCTGGGCAAAGTTTTCCATTGTCGCATTTGTCACTCGAGGGCCTCTTCGAGCAAGATTTTGATAGGATCTCTTGCCCCCTCATCTTATTTTCATCCACCATGGGAGGCCATCCGGATTTGCGAGGCTGGTCTTGCAAAGGTTTGACCAGTTCAAACCCTAACTCCTTATATCCTGACCTCGTTGGGGACTTGCAAAGAAAAACAGAGAAAGAGCAGACTGCTCTGATACCACTGATCCAGATTTAAACAAGAACGCAACGAATTACATAGATAACCATAAATACAAAGATACCGCAGAAATAGTACTTCATTTCATTATTGTAGCATACTAAAATATCCTTGCAAACAACAATGGAAATAAACTAACTCTCGCAATGGTAGCTTATCTCTGAGGAGAGATGTGGTGGATACATGCCTATGAACTCTCTTACAATGAGGCTTGAAGGCCTATTTATTGTTGAGAAATAATGGAAAATCCTAAGCATCCAAAACCCTAACCCTAGGAGATGAAGTGCTAAAGTATGGGCCCCGTTTTGGGTAAATTAGTACATCAACTTCCCGAGGTCGTAACTTTGGCATATGATCTCAATTTGACGTGCACAATACCTCGTTAGAAAGATATATCTGAGGACTACAATTTTGGGATGAGCAATATCGGTCCATGGACCCATTGTTACACAACATTTTGTCACTGTCCCTGTACTCCCCATTCCATGATCCTGGAGGACCTCTACAGTGAACCCTACATGCTTCCTCTTCATGAAGAAACTCCCATTGTGTCCCTCTTCATGAGCAGAATAATTCCCTTTTGCATCATTTCCCACAAAAATATTCAGTTTTTCCCAGTTTACAAGACTGACGCTAATGACCCTTATTCTCCTCGCACCGATATGCAGGGATTATAACTGTCCCTAGCGCCGACTAGAGTGACTGAGCCTTGTTCCAGTTGCGCTGATCCTCTTTTGGAAAGTTTTTAAATAAGGAGCTGAAGCTTCCAACTCTAGAAGCTTGGTAACGGAAGTCTGGTAAATGGTTGGGCCAGATGGAGTCAAGGATGTCAGTTTGGGATCTTTTCCCCTATTAGGATGGAACTACTTCAAGAGATAAGACCTTCTCCCATTAGAAGAGGAACCATCTCCCATCCATTCATGCTATACAAACCTCCATTTTTACCAAGCACAGCTAGTGTTAGTGTTGGTGTGCTAGTGCTAATTAAGTTTGGAGTAATCAACAAGCTATTAGTTGTAGCTCTCTAGTTGTGTGTGAGGGAGAAGTGTGAATTTGGTTTAGTGTGAAGACTAAAGGGAATAGCCTTAAAACTATCATTATTGAGGCCATCATGGAATTCTAACGGAAGAGTGTGGGAACCCAGATTTGTCGGAGGAGAACAACAACGTCAAGACAACGGTTGTAATCTCTTCTTGATTTAATATATATGCAATTATTGATTGATTTCCTACATAATATGTCATCTCACATGTTTATGGCTTAATTCTTCTTGACTTGTTAAGTAGGTTGAATTACAATTTGTCTATTATCATGGTTGTTGTTTGTTGTTTTTTGCTTGTTTCAGGTGCTCGAAGAAGGAAACGGGAGATAGCCGGAGCAAGCAAGCAAGGTCATCACCAAACGGGATAAGTGTACTAAGAGGTAGCCCCTCTTAATTGGTTATAGCCTAAGGAAATTTTCCATAGAATGTCTTCTTTGTGGCTAAACCCGCTATCGGGCTAGAGGAATTGTTTGTGTCCGCACTTAGAATTTTACTTCACCACAAATTGGCAACTCCGCTAGGGAACCCATCCTTCCGTTTGTTTGCTTGGAATTTCATGGTTTTGTGTGAAATTTTCTAGTTACGCCATTTCCCTTTAGTTCTGTCTGATTTCCTTTGCTTACTGCTCTAGGTTTGAAATTCACAATAGCAAGTCTGGTCTCAACTTTTGAAATATTTTATTTTTTCTTTGCATCCTTGCTCAATGCGATTATTGCGCTGATAGTCGTGCCGATCAACGCGATATGCTCAAAAACAGTTGTGTTGACCCCCTTTTGGTGCTTGTTGTTAGTTAGGAAGTCGTGTCGATGCTTGTAAATGAAGATTAGGGTTCACCCCAGATCTTGGCCAGTGTGTCTTGCTCTCTCGATTTCTGCCTTGTACGATTTTTAGATTGTCTTCTCCCTGACTGGAAAGCTACTTTTCATTTGGCTTATTTGCTTGTTGATTTGCCATCTTTCTGCTTGATTTCTTGGGTCATTGGATGGTTTGTGGCCATAGGGTGTCTAGGTTGTCATCCATTCAGCTGATTGTGAACTCAGTGAGTCAAGTTGTTGGTACATTTACTCCTTGCATTTCGTTTATGGTCCTGCTATGGATTTGATTTCCATTACACAAGTTTGAGAAGTCTCATTTTCTTGTCTAAACGTCTCTTTTCCGGCATAGATCACATTGCTTGTCTTGTTTTTGGTGAAGTCATCGTGTCATTAGTTTGAAAGAGATTCTCTTTTCGTGTTTTTCATTTGCTTGAGAATCGATTGTCTTGAAACTTTTTCATTGAAGTGTTTTATGAGAAATTCATTTTGTCATTTCATGAAAAGTACAAAATTCTAGTTTGCTGCATCAATATGTTATGGTAGTTAGCATCATTGAAGACTAGGATTGCATTGGCATTTGAAAAGAAAAAGAATTCTCTTTACTTTTGAAAGGACTGTTGGAGTGTACTTGTTAGGAAATTAGGAATTGAAATGAAATTTTCATCAGTTTATTTTCCTGAAAAGTGAAGTAGTGAAAAATCATTTTGCTTTCGGTTGCTTGGTTGTTTGCATTTGATTGTGTTTTCCACCCTCTCTAGTGTAGACAATTCATCGAATTGAAAGGGTATTGTCTCATTTAGCTGCATTTAGGGTTTTTCGAGTCACATCGCTAAGGCCTGAAAACCAAGACATAATTCAAGATAAACTTTAAAATTAACTCAATTAAGCTAAGGCACATTTGAAACCTATCGATGACATCTAGAAGGTATAGGCTAGAGATGTGTCCAACGTCTTTAAACCTAGAAGCTGTCGTTAGCTTTGGCATTAGACAACGCTAGTCGGACTTGTGCTCCCCGTACTGTCGAGTATATAACAAGAGATCCCTCTAGGCTACAATCCTTTATCCATAGGAAGTAGAGTTTGTCACCTTGCAAACATGATACACCGAACACAACATTCGGGAAGACTGCTTGCTTGTACTTCTCAGTTTGCCGGGAGGTATTCTGCAGTTCATGGTTGCCTGGTAATCCTTTTCACCTAGATCATCCAGAGTAGTCATTGGATCTTTTTGACTCATTAAACTTAAAACATCATTCAAGCGCTTGTCCTTTGGAGCTCATTTCCAATCGAAAGTGATAGAGTCATCTTTGTTTCTTTCTCGACTCTTAAAACATGAAACTCAAAATTTAGCCTTGCGGCGAGATGCGGACATTACCCATGCTACGGTTCCCTCCGGTCCGTTCCCGGGTCGGGTTAGGGTAACATCCGACCGAGTGCTGTAGGGATCCAAACGCGCTCACGAGGCGCACAATAATAATAAGACCAATAGATTACTTCGTAAGAGACCATTTGAGCTGCAGATCGTAATGCTCCTGGAAAAGCATATTTCGGATATGGGGGAGTTCCAGTTTCCAATAATCAACGAGAGGATCATACCCCCCACCCGGTCCTCTATGGACTGTACGAGCACGTCCATCACCACCGCGCTTACGGCAAGAGCACCAATTTATTTATGCGTCTTAAAAAACTATTTCCCATGATCTTATAACATACTGTTCGTCTTTTCTAGACCAAATCGTGAGTTTTCCCTAAAGTACATTTTAAAGCCTTGAAATTTATCTCTCTTTTCCTATTAACTAAGACAAGGTCATCTTGGTTGAACCATTTGGTTCACCTAGTTCTTCTTCCTCTCCTTTGTCTGAAAGATTGTCTAAGGAGCATTTTCTTGAATTACCAGAGTCACTCAAGGACCAAGGTGTTGAGCTTAGAATTGTTATGAGCATTCAACCTTTGTCATCTCGTCCTCCACCTACTTCAAATACTAGGTCACTTGCTGATATTGGCCTGCAATCTTCGGACAATAACATCCAGACTCCTAAGAGTTCGCCGACTACTGACGGCCAGCTTGGACTGGTTATATATCCTCTGAATCCTTTATTTGACCCTATTTTGATATCACCGCAGCGTTCGTATAGTCTATACGATCAGTCGGGTGTTCCTTTGGAATTATCCCCTCGTACATCTTCGGTTGTTCGTCGTCGTTTGTTCCCAGTTATGGAACCCGAAGGGGAAGCTCCAATTACCTCTTCGGATCAATCTAAAGTTTCTACTCCACACTGTCGAGGAGAAAGAACGCCAATTTCCTCCTGAAGGTTTCCCCTTCATGGGGAACATTCCCATTAGTGTCTATCGAGATTTGCCACCTAATTATGTGACTTTAGCAGAATTGGTCTGAGGTACACCTAGTGCCTCATCACTTTTTCACAACCCTATCTGGGCCTTTAGCGCCATGCCTACTACAGGTCCATTCATTGTGAACCCGACCTCCCAACAGGTCGTTACCTGAGTCCCGGTGCAACCCACCATTCCTAAACCTCTTGTCTCATCCGACCCAGTCACCCGTCTAGTTCAACCAACAGTCTCGAGGCATGTTACTATTAGCTCTTCGATTCCTCCAGTAAGTGGAGAAGCTATGCCACCACCTGGGGGGAAGAATCTGAGTGTTTATATGATGACAGACACCACCAATGTGAGAAGCTCACAAGATCACAAGATTGGTATGAACCAACCTTCTTCTGGTGTTATCCAAAACCCTGCTGGTCCTGTTGGATTGAGTAATGTTCAGTACCAACAGGTCCAAAATCCATTGGTCTGTCTGGGTCAAGCAATTTCCATTATCAGCAACCTTATGAGGCTCAGGTTTAGTACCGAGCTCCTTATGTTCGATATGGTTCTCAAGGAATGGTCAATATGACTTATGTCCTTCAATCTGGACTGTATGTTAAGCCTGGTCCATCCACTTTTCTAGGTGGCTATGGCCACATTCAGTTCGGAATTTTTTTAGGAACTATTCAAGTACCCTTGCAGTAGCAAGGATAGCCTCTGCAGCAACAAGGGAAACCTTTGTTGTAGCAAGGGCTGTTCGCGCAATAGTAGGGGTAGATGATATTGCAGTAAAGACAACTGCAACAACCACAGGGGCAACCCTCGCAATAGTTGCAACAAACCATGCAACAGCAAATGCAGTATGCTCCGAAAACCTCCCAACTTATGTCTTCACAGGGCCAACCTTTGAAGCCATGTAAGGACTCTAGACACCACATATCTCCACAATGGTATGATATTGTCCACTTTGGGCCTAAGCCCTCATGGATTTGCTTTTGGACTTACCCCAAAAGGCCTCATACCAATGGAGATATTTGTCCATCCTTATATACCCATGATCCTCCCCACTTCTAGTCAATGTGGGACTTTGGTCATATTCCCAACAATCCTCCCCTCGAACAAAGGGCCATCGAGCCTCCCCTCAAACGATTATCCATCCGTCCACTCTCTACTAACCAGGATTCTCCGCTCCAATGCGTTGGAAGCACACGCCTTACATGGAACACCACCTGCCTCGAGAGCTTGCTCTATCCCAGGTCAACTCCTCTTCATCGTGTTGGGACCAGGACACATCCATGAAGAATCCGGAGCACACGGCCTGTCTAACCGAGCTCATCCACGGATCCCTTCGTGATATTACCGGGGCCCACAACCTTCATTCGACATTTCGAGGATTCATCCACTTAGCTAACTTTGGGGCATGGCTCTGATACCACTTGTAAGGACTCTGGACACCACATATCTCCACAATGGTATGATATTGTCCACTTTGGGCCTAAGCCCTCATGGATTTGCTTTTGGACTTACCCCAAAAGGCCTCATACCAATGGAGATATTTGTCCATCCTTATATACCCATGATCCTCCCCACTTCTAGTCAATGTGGGACTTTGGTCGTATTCCCAACAAGCCATAGGGACAGCCTTCGCAGCCGCAAGGTCAATCCTTGTAGTAGCAGAGCCAACCCGGGAAACAACAACCCTTATATACATATCAACAGGTTCAACCCTTGTAGGGACAAGGTCAAAGTCAAGTCCTGCAGTAGCAGGCCCAAAATCCTCATGTCCAAGGGCCACAGGTTCAGAATCCTTTTGTCTAAGGGAAGCAGGTCCAAAATCCTCTTGTTCAGGGGCAGTTGGTTCAAAACTCGTATGTTCAGGAACAACAGGTGCAATATCCATATATCCAAGGTCAATAGGCTCAACGACCTCTTAACCCATATGTTGCTTATTAACAACCTATGGCTAGACAGTTCCAAGGTGTTCAAGGTCAAAATCCTCCCTATGGCCAAGGTAACCTTCAGTGGGGGAAAAACCAAATGCCATATGGTCAGAACGCTCCACTATGGGTGAAAAATCCTTACCAGCAAGGATGGGCTCCTTCGATTGGACCTGCTTATCAACCTACAACGCCTTTCAATATTTAATTGCCGTTCTTGGCTACATTAGAGTTGCCAGATGTGTCTCGACTCATGAATGATCCAATTCTTCATTCGCCGTACTGTCCTTCGGTTTTGTCCAAGATCCTTAGCGATTGTCCCAAGTTCGATGGGAAAGCAAAAGACGATCCTCAAGCCCATGTGATGAAATATCACCTCTGGTGCTCTTCAAATTCCTACGTTAATGATTCTATTCATCTCCATCTTTTCCAACGAACCCTCACAGGTGCTGCAGCCAAGTGGTACATCAAGCTCCCTCAAAGTACTTACCATGACTTCAACTCTTTAGCCATGGATTTCCTCACACATTTCCAGTTGTCGATTCACTATGAAACTAACACCTATTTGCTCACATCTCTTAAGCAAGATACTGCGACACACATCTCCGATAACATCCATCAATGGAGACATAGACGTCGCCTAATCAAATTTGAGATTGCTGATCAGTTGCTCACTGAATGGTTTACCAAGTCATTCGTTGCTCCAATTGCTCGCGATATAGCTATGGGTGGATGCATTACTGAAGAACAAGCCATTGCTTGTACCTAGTACTTAGATCTCGTTTATTCTCAGTCTGGAACTTTGTATGAGTTATTACCCGATGCTCCATGGCCATCATCCGATCCCATGACATCGAAGTCACAAGCTACACCTTCTGTTGATGGAGTAATTGGTTCAGTGTCCCAAACCCCTGCCAAATCTTCTTCCAAACAGAAATCGGTCTCAAACAATGCTTCCAATAGTTCCTCCCAGAATCCACTTGGCCCTGGTAAAACCTCATAGGTCCATGCTGTCCAGTTGACTGTAGCAAACAAATCCTCGAAAGGTAAGAAGAAAGGAAAAGGCAGGGGTAAAGCCAATGCCCCAAAACAGGTTCCTCCTAAGTCGCCTGCTGGTGATTCTTCCCAATGGAAGCCTAAGTATTCGTGCCTCATTTGCGAGGAGGATCACTATACTAAGGATTTTCCTCGCCGGTCCAAAGTTAGTCGTTTGGTCAAAGGGACCCTAGCTATCCTGAAAAATCCATTTTTGTCTCAACAAACTCAAATGATAGACCAACCTCAATCATCTGCTTCCTCAGGATCTCAAGTGTTCATGATGAGTACGCCTATTAATGTGGCTATTAGATCAAAATATTACCAAACTCCTGCTCCGACATCTAGGAAAGAGAAAGAGGCTACCCTTTCTTCTTTTGCCCTGAGTTTTGGCCCTCTTCACATCGAGCGCCCTAACCCTGATTCCGCCATTCGACCACTTTCTTGAGGTGTGCTAAGGAAGTCCTCATACAATCCCAATGCTTGAGTCGCTCAACACTATAATATTGTTGAGGATTTGGCTTAGGCACCATCAACTATGAGTGCTATCGAGGTACTCCAAAGTTGTTCGTCTCAACGAAAATCATTGCTGTCAGCTATTGGGGGAATTGATCCTATCGGTTCCAACTTGATATGTTTTGATCTAGAAAACCACATTCCTCGCGTGCCTCATCAGATTTCCTTTCTCATTCAGGTGATCATCAATGATAAAACCATGCATAGGACCTTCATCAATGAAGGTGCTTCTACCTGCATCATGTTAGTCGCTTGCTGGAAGAAAATTGGTTCTCCTCCTTTGAACCAATCCCCTAACACTTTGGAAGCTTTCGACGGACGCGATTCGCGACCCTTCGATGTCTTACCCAACCTTGCCATTACTTTGGAGGGCAAGATAGTAAATGTCAAGGTGGAAATTGTTGACACTAATCTCAATTATAATCTTCTACTTGGACGAAGCTGGACCCATGCCATGCATGTTGTAGCATCGTCCCTGTTTTGCGTGATTCATTTTCCCCATCAAGGGAAGATTGTTGTAGTCGACCTGTCGTTCTTTGCCTCTTCCTCCTCGGATGGAAATGTTCTGTATGTCAAGCACACTTGTGCTCCTTATGAGAGTGTGGGGGTAGGTCTTTTTAAAGATTCTGCCTTGATGGGAATTTTTCTGCTCTCACCTCCTCATGTTGCCTCTGTCAACATGATCTCGGTCAAATATGATCCTTGGGTCATACCTTGACCAGATCTTGTTGATACTTGGGGTGAGGCTATGCCACTTAGTCCTGCCTAAATCAATTACGTGGAAATTGTTTTGGCCTCAAGTCCGTATCCTCTGATTTTCCTGTTTCGAGGACTTTTGTCAATATGTATTCTCAGTCCTCATGGCTTGGTGCTTCAGAATCTCCTGATCCCTTAGCTAAGACTTTTCTTGCTGACGAGAGTATCATGGAAGTAATGTCTCTAGAGTAACCACCTTGAAACGATACTCATCATTGTTCCTCATTCCTGCCTCGCCCGGTAGTCATGTCTACTTGTCTCGAGGAGTTCTCTTCTCAGTTTCCTTCCCTACCACTTCAGGAACTGATCCTGACTCATGAGATATGGTCAGAAGGAAATTTGGGTAATATTACCCAAACGATGCCAATTGATATTTCTGTCAAGCCTCGTATCATTGAAAATGTCCATATCAGGGTAACTTGTTCTCCGGATGAGATCAAGATCTCTACTCGTCTGTTTCAAGAATTCCATGATGTGTTTGCATGGGCATATGAGGAAATGCCTAGCATTGATCCTAGCACCGTTGTACATGAAATACCAACTTATCCTCACGCAAAGCCCATTCACCAACAGCTCTGCCCAATGCACTCTAGGAAAGCAGCCGCTATCAAGGGTGAAGTTGAAAAACTTCTCAAAGCTGGATTCATTTATCCGATCCCTCTTACAGATTAGGTGTTAAATATTGTACCAGTGACAAAGAAATAAGGCACGATCCGTGTTTGCGTCGATTACTGTGATCTCAATCGTGCCTGTCCTAAAGATAACTATCCCACTCTCTTCATTGAGCAGATCATTGATGAGTGTGCTGGGAGCGAAATTTTTTCATTTATGGACGATTTTTTTGGTTACAACCAGATTAACATTGCGTTGGCCGATCAAGAAAAGACGACTTTTATCTATCTATGGCATACTTTCGCGTACAAAAAACTCCCTTTCAGCCTCAAAAATGCCGGGGCTACATTTCAGAGGCCGATGTCCTATGCGTTTCACGACATTCTCAACATCATTCAGCCTTACTTGGATGACCTTCCCACTCACTCTCATAAGCCCCATGATCACCATGACCATCTTCGACATATTTTTCTTCGGTGTAGACACTACAACATTCGGTTAAACCCACATAAATGTGTTTTATGCGTTGAATCTAGACGACTCCTCGGCTTTATTTTTTCCAAGGACAATATTCTCCTTGATTCACTTAAAGTCGAGGCCATTGTTATTTACCCCCCATCTTTGTTGCACCAACTGCAGAGCCTACAGGGAAAAGCAAATTTCCTCCGTCATTTTATACCCAATTATGTTGGGCTAGCTTCAGGATTTACCCGATTGCTCAAGAAGGAACACCCTTTATTTGTGATGAGGTTTCCCAAAAGTCTTTCGATGACCTTAAGGTTGTCCTCATAAATGCTCCTTTGTTGCATCCCCCAGATTATCATCGCGATTGCTTCCTTTATTTAGCTGTGGCCTCTAGCACAATTGCTATGGTGTTGGTACAAGACGATGACGAAGACAATGAACATGTTATCTATTACCTCAGTCGCAATCTCCTTGACACTGAGACACATTATGCCCATGTCGAGAAGTTGGCTTTGGCTTTCGTCCAGGTTGTTCAGCGCTTTCGGTACTACATTCTCTTACTCACTACTACTGTGATTTTTGAATGCAATCCTGTGACCTACATCCTAACTTGTCAGTTGCTGGGGGGCACATAATCTAAATGGATTTTCATCCTGTAAGAATTCGATTTGGTATTTACTACTGCCAAATGTAAGAAATCACTCATTTTTGTCGAGTTGATTTGCTCCCTTCCTTCTACGTCTCTCCCCACCAGTGCAGATGAACAAATTCCGGTCGAGACTCTTTTCTTGATAAGCACCCTTGACTTGTGGTACGATGATATCATCGTGTATCTCTAGACATTCACGTTCCAGTCTGCTTTGACTAAGGATGATCGCCGATGGATTCGGCATCACTACCAACCCTACCATATTCTTGGAGATACTTTGTACTGTGTAGGTGTCGATTCAGTTCTTCGCCGATGTCTTACTCTTGAGGAGGCTGAGAGAGTTCTCAATGACTGCTATTCTGGGGCATGTGGTGGTCATATGTCTGGCTATGCTACTACTAAAAAAATCCTTCATGTTGGTTATTTCTGGTTGTCCATTTTTAAGGATTGCATCCTTGCTGTTCGCAAGTGTCATGAATGCCAAATTAACCAGTGCAAGATGCGCGCCCTGCCCACCCACCTACACCCTGTCATTACCATTGGTCCTTTTACAAAATGGGGCATTTACTATATGACATGTAATCCTCGTTCAGCCAGGGGGCATGGTTATATTATCTTTGTTGTGGATTATTTCACCAAATGGGCTTAAACGAATTCCTACATACTCTGCAGACAGTAAAATGACTCAATTTCTTTTCAATCACGTTATTTCCAGGTTCAACGTACCTCAATCCATTGTCATAGACAATGGCTCCAATTTCTGAGATTACATGATGGCTGAGCTGACCTCTACGTTGGGTTTGTGCCACGATGGCTCAACCCTGTATTACCCTCAGGCCAACGGTAAAGTTGAAGCTGTGAACAAAGTTTTGGTTACAATGCTTCAGCGTACTATTGGGATGCACAAGTCTAATTGGCATCTCATGCTCTTTTCAGCTCTGTGGGCTTACTGAACCTCGACCAAGGACGCAACTGGTTTCACACCATTCCAGCTCGTCTACAGTCTAGAAGCAACGTTACTGATTGAATGCGAAATTCCTTCACTCAAGCTAGTCGTCGAACTTCTCCCCGAAACCTCACTTCAAGAAGGGCGCCTCTTATATTTAGAACGACTGGATGAGACTCGTCGTCTTGCTGCTTTGGTCATCGAAGCACAAAAGAAGTGAGTCAAGTCCCATTTTTATCGGTCGATCTCCCCCCCTTGCGTTTTCTGAAGGTGATTTGGTTTTACTATACGATCAAGCTAATGATAAGCTAAGGGCAGGCAAGTTCGAACCCATGTGACATGGGCTCTACATTGTTAAACGAGTGTTGCAAAAAGGGGCCTATGAGCTAATTGATTAAGAAGGCAATCCTTTGGACAAGCCTCGAAATGGGCTTTATCTCAAAAAGTACATCAAAACCCCAAAAAATAATATGTGTGTTCAAATAACATCCCCGGTTGGCAGGCCTCATATATTCGTGGCGCACAGGCCTAAAAAATGTAAATGATGGACCTAGGAGCTAATTAGCATTATAATAATTGTAACATGAAACTGCTCATGCCACACGAGTCAACAATCGGCGGATCCAATCTGATACCCCCACCGTATGCCTCTGGTACTAGCATGGGATGTCTCCCACCCAGGCATACTTTGGGATACCACGAGTCAACCCCTCAAGGTTCCTCACAATCTCCTCCTTGTTGTCGCTCCCCTCTTGATAAGGAGCAAAATCAAACTAATGAGCGACACGCCTCATGCCTAGCTATCGTGCACATCCCGGTAGGACACTCTGGTCCAACATCTGCATTGACAAAACAAAATGTCATAAACACATATATATAAAAAACAATTGAAAAATCCAAAAAATAAAAATTGATTTTTTACCTTCATCATCGAAATCCTCCCCATCTGGTAGCAGCATGTCCGGATCTCTGTGGAATTTGGTATTGCTATATGGCCAATCCTCCACTACGATCAGCTGTCATCGTAGCCATAAAAAGAAGGTGGGCCTGTAGGACATATGTTGGCCCCCAGTGATCCTAGGCATCAAACGAATCCAATGGACCATTTGTGGGTCTTGTGGCATCGATGGATCTACCTCAGTCAGCTAGTATTGGAACAATGGAACCCGTTCCAAGAAGAAGGTCACTAGTACAGATTCGAAGCAAAATTACTTCATATTCCCCGCCTTAGCTTTTGACAGCTTCTGTTTCATGTTGATCTTCATGGTTTCCGCCCAATTGAAGGTCGTTGATGCTATACAGTTGATAGCATATAGAAATTCAACTTGTTAGTTTCGTGCTCTGCTTGGGACCCAACCACTCTGTTGATAGTCAATAGTAGCACTCTCAGTGTCAGATCTCGCACAGTGGCAATCTCAATCTTGCCGCTCTTGGATTTGAGGGATTCTGGGCAATTTTCAGCAAGTAGGAAGGATATGCTTGTCCCAATCGGTCGTGACCCATATAGGTTGACTGGTTCCCCTCTCCGGGATAGTCCTGTGATGAAATAGCTGTCTGAAGTTTCTAACTCTAGCTCCTGGTCATCAATGATAAATATTTCTTGATTTATGTCCCAGAGACTAATCAGGTATCGAAGCAGCTCAAGTTGAGCCTGCATCCCTGGTGTGAGAAAGAACTTGAGGAGCCCACAGTTCCTCAAGGCGTCCAAGCAATTTGGATCATTCATTGCTTGAGTGTCCACATCTTTGTGCTCACCTTCTTTCTAGTCTACCATTTTCGACGATTCTTTCTTGCAAAAACCATGTAATCAAGTCAATAATCATTTTTGGAAAGTAAAATTTGAATTCAAACGAAGCATTTGATAGGAAAATGGATTTTTCTTTGTTCACAGCACCGACGCGCCAGTTTTAGAAACAGTTACACTGACAATGCAGTTGGGCGTTTTAACAACCCTCGATCGGCGCGATTTCGTGCTCGGAAATTGTGCCGACTGAGGGCGATTTTTTTTTTTGCCAAAACCTCCCTTAGAAATTCCAAAATGGATAAAAACAGGAATAAACAGTATGGAAATGGAGCTTAGGGACTTGAATCTTACCTGCAACTGATGGCTCAATGAATGAACTCCCGGATCTCCTGCAATCTGCTCCAGAAAAATTAGGGCAAAACTGGGTAAAAAGTTTTTCACAGCAAGGTAAAATGGTAAATGGTAAAAAAAATTTACTTTTCCATCCTTTTATTCAGTTTTTCATAAAATGTTAGGGTTTTTGAGTAATTTTGACCTATTTTTCCTCGAGAATTGGATTATGCACTCTACCTTTTTTGCACAGCGGCAGGTGATGGATGTTCGACAATGGTGCCGAGTCACGTTTCAGCTCTTTTTTTGACTCGTAAAACTCAAATGAAAAGATTGCCGAGTATGTTTTCCCTTTTGACTCGTAAAAGAGAATAAAATGTGGGGTCTACTTTCAAGCTCTTTTCTAACCCTTTAAACACGAAAAGATAGATGAGCCCTTGTCTTTTCAAACTCGTTAACGGATGCGAAATATCGTACGCCCAATATATGTTTACCCCTTTTTCGGGCTGGGATGCACTATTTACGAAAAAGGTACTCCTTGACTTAAATGGTCAACCGGTACTCTCAAGTATCATTTTCTACCTTTTCGGGCTCGAGAGACACAAATGCACGAAAATGGACCATGTGGATTTTTATTTTCCATGTCTTTTTCAAACTCTCTAAACATGAAAAGGATACTGAGTTGCACCTTTTTGGGACTCTTTAAAATATTAGACAACATCAGATTCATCACCATGAAGAACATGAGCTTCTCCTTCCTATGGCTCGTTAAACTTACTAGGTCGGATTCGTCCAAAGGATGAACTTACAGTGCAAGCATACGATATCCCCTTCAAGCTTGTGGTTTAAAAATAATTGGGGTACCTGCTAGAAATGGTGGGGGAAAATTTGGAAATCTAATCAGTTGTGTCGGCAGCGCATTCTTGAACATGACACTTTTTGCTTCGTGTCGGGTTGGGATATCCTCCTTTTTATCGTTGACCTTCCCGGGTTGGGCCGTTCATTTTTTCTTTCCATTTGATCTCTGCCATGTCATCATGACCATCGATCATATGGATCCAAAATCTGCCAAACTTCTAGTCATGTCGTCGATATGTTCAAGAGTTGTCCTTCTGCAGTTACACCTACCCCTGACTCTCTGTATCATCCAAAATCATTTTGCATCCCTTTGTCTCATGTCAATGATGTGGGATACATTATGGCCCTCCTTCGACACGGTTGATTCCTGTGGACTTCAACTGATTATCGAGGAAGTTGTCCGAGAGAACCCCTTCTAGTACCTTAGAGCTTGCATGCCGTAATGGAAATTTCATCACACTCGACGACAAGTTCACATCATTGGCTTTCGATTGGGTGATTTCATGGGTGTTTGACTTTAGTTCCTTTATTCACATTCCGTGAATTTTTTTGATAGTACCTTGAGGACCGCTCTCATTATCGGTGGTTTCTCTTGCGCTTGTTAACAGTTTACATCATCAACTGGTAACCAAGCAATTTTCTAACATGTTCGATGTCAACACATCTATTCACATGTTAGAATTTGTACTTTGATCGGGTTGTGTTGGAGCACAAGACCCTAGGCTCAGATTACAAAAGTCTAGGTTGCAAGGCGATGTGACATGATCATGTTGATATACATGTCTCTTTCAGATGGGTGGATGTGACCATACCATGAGTTTACATATGTGATCCTTCTCATTATTGGATGGTTGCGATCATACCTTGGTTTCGATATGATCCTCTTTATCACATGGTTGTGCCCATACCTGGATCCATTTGCATGATCATTATCTGGATGGATGCGTCCATAACATGATCCATGTATCATTTAATAGATTTTTTAGTTATGTATATGTATATGTACTTTCTTGCTGGTTTTCCGACGACAAACTCCGGTTCGTCGCACTGATTCATAAAGAATTTAATCCCTCACTCTAATTTGGCCTTCATGCTTTAGGGGGCATCTATTACACATGCTTCCCCTTCATGAGCAGAACAATTTCCTTTTGCATCATTTCCCACAAATCTTTTTTTTTTCCCAATTTACAAGACCAGCGCTAATGACCCTTGTTCTCCTTGTGCCAATATGTAGGGATTATAACTGTCCCTAGTATCGACCGGAGCGCCTGAGCCTTGTTCCAGTTGCGTCGATTCTCTTTTGGAAAGTTTTTAAATAAGAAGCCGAAGCTTCCAACTCTAGAAGCTTCGTGTCGGAAGTCTGGTAAATGGTTGGGCCAGATGGAGTCGAGGATGTCAATTTGGGCTCTTTTCCCCTATTAGGATGGAACTACCTCAAGAGATAAGACTTTCTCCCATTAGAAGAGGAACCATCTCCCATCCATTCATGCTATATAAACCTCCCTTTTTCTCAAGCACAAACTAGTGTTAACGTTGGTGTGCTAGTGCTAATTAAGTTTTGAGTAATCAACAAGTTATTCATAGTTGTAGCTCTCTAGTTGTGTGTGAGGGAGCAGTGTGAATTTGGTTTAGTGTGAAGACTAAAGGGAAGAGCCTTAAAAATATCATTGTTGAAGGCATCATGGAATGCTAACGAAAGAGTGTGGGAACCCAGATTTATCGGAGGAGAACAACAACATCAAGAGAACGGTTGTAATCTCTTCTTGATTTAATATATCTGCAACTATCAATTGATTTCCTACATAATATGTCATCTGACATGTTTATGGCTTAATGATTCTTGACTTGTTAAGTAGGTTGAATTACAATTTGTCTATTATCACGATTGTTGTTTGTTGTTGTTTACTTGTTTCAGGTGCTCGAAGAAGGAAACAGGAGATAGCTAGAGCAAGCAAGCAAGGTCATCACCAAACGGGATAAGCATACTAAGTGTTAGGCCCTCTTAATTGGTTCTAACCTAAGGAAATCTTCCATAGAATGTCGTGTTTGTGGCTAGACCCACTATTTGGCTAGAGGAATTGTTTGTGTTCGCACTTAGAATTTTACTTCACCATACCCATGTTGCTCCTAGTTTTCCTAAAAAATGTCGTTTAGGGCCTCAAAATGGCTCCGGAAGTTCAGGACCCAAAAAAATACCAAAAATAGTGAATTATGCTACAAATAAGGAAACTAAAAAACTAAAAGAAACAATGGTGGGGGTCCAAGTGGAATTGGCGGGTGGCCACCAATATCCACCTGGATCATTATAGGATGTCAAAATTTAAACTTTGTTGGTCATGTTGCTACACATTCCTACTTGATGAAGACAAGAGTGTTATTATTGGATCAATCATGGTCATGTCAGATGCTTGAAATCAAGTTATCTTGTCAGTAATTTTTTTACTCATTGACATTGTTTCATGGTTGGGTCTGATGGTCAATTTCGAGATTGTCTTTGACTCAACCAAATATTGCATTATTGTATCCTAATCATCCAACCCCCTTAGAGAAATAGGGCCCATTGTGACTTATATAGTCATAAAGGCTACCTCTTGACCTAGTTGAGGGTAAACTATTAGTTGTTCAAGATATTTCCCATCCTTAATATTTTCAAAGATAGAATTGTCATTTTGTTAAATATTCTTGATCTATCAAATGGTGTCAACTATACTTTGGGTTAAATGTTATAAATCCAAAGCCATCAACTAGGAGATAATCACAAGTTCAAATTAAGGTGGACATTTGATGTGTTCATAATGAACAACAAAACCGTACCCAAATAAGGTGACAAGTTAAGGATAAAAGGATCCTCACATGTTGCTTGAATAATAGTATATGGTCCCTAGTGTAGAGTTTTAAGTTTTCAATGTGATCCTTTGAAACACTCTTTCTAAAATTAAAGCAAAACTCTAGCTCTAATCTTGAATTAATGCATGATGTAGTCTATATGATGCGAGTCCTTAATATATTGCTAATGTCAAGAAAATATGCTAAACTCAATCATTACACCTATGTGAACATTGCTTAAATTGACACATAGAAAAATAAAGAATTATCAGAGGATTATGTTGAGTTATAATTACAAGGAAAATTAAAAAATAAGTGAGAGAAAAAATGGCAAGGAATCTCTAAAAACCATACATACATGCCAAAAATAATTCAACTCCTTGTATATCTCTGACATTTCTAAAAACAAAAGATAAACTCAAAATAGTAAATTACGTGTGCCTTTACCAAAAAAACAAGACTCATAATAGAAGCAATTGATGATGTTTCCTCAGGTGGCCTCTCTGGAGGAAGTTTAGGTTCCATAGGTGGAAGTACATATGGACATCTCTTGCAATAGTTGTTATACTGATTTAACCAACACTTAAAGCATATAAAAATAACAAAATAAATTAAAAAACATTTTTATTACTAAGTAATAATTAAAAAGACTTGAGTGCATGAATACTTGAATGAGATCCTCTTGGTTTTGAGAATAATTTATTGGAATAGTCCAAGCTTTGAGGAAACCTCCCTTGATTTGACAGAGCCACAAAGAAGTCAACATTGAATTTGTTGCTGCTCTATTAAATTGAGGGAGGTTTGCTCCAAGATTATCCAAATCATAATTTATTCTCTATTGAATGGCACCCACTATGGCCTGTCCCCCGTGCCACATCACTCTTAATTCCCTAGTACCCAATCTATCTACTAGAAAATAATAGAAAGCAACAGATTAATGTTCATGCACAAATACTAGTAAAACAAAAAATTCATAAAGAAACATATGTGGTTTTGTACATAAAAGAAACATATAACAATCGTTCATTAACATACAACATTCATTCATTCATTAATCATAGACACACAATACTTCATCTCAATAAATTTTGTTATCAAAAAAATATTTTAATAATAGGGCACATGATGTTTTTAATTATATAACTAGTACAATAATTTCTTTTTCATTTTCTTTATTTCTGAAATGTATTAAGAAATGACATCATCAATTCCTTCTTCACCTTCAATTGTTATGGCCTTTGCAAATCTTGTAGATGACTCGGGCATGTACTCACGACATTGAGGCTATTGCAAGAGGGGAAATAATCAACTTCAAGAATGAATAATTATTAAATTGATATTTTTTTGTCATTATCATTACAAGTATTTCATTAATAAAAATAGAATTAGAGTGTTCATTATATATGGCCAGTTATTGAATATCTTGAAAGTAGTTTATTAATAATAAAAAATACCTTTGCAATGTAATTATTTATCTTGTGCACTAGTCAACATCATTGGAAGGGCTACCCTATGCTCCTCTTCTGGTAGAGGATGCCCATGTACGACATGCTCTTCCATTAAAATCACAAAATTTATAAGTACACAATCATAAATGAATAAGTACAAAAATTAGAAGTACAAAATTTATAAGTATGAAATTATCAAGTATATGTTTAATATACAACCATATTACTGTTTTGGGCCTCATATATAACAATATCATGGGGTTTCAGGGGAGCACCATGTTGTGGCTGCACTCCACTATCAACGGACTATTGTCTAGTACTCATGGGCTCATTGATAGTGTTGCTCCCCTACTTAAAACAAAGAAACACATTAAATTTATGGATGATATCAAACATGATTGTATTTTATAAGTAATGAAAGGTTAATGTGGATAGATTTTAATTTACCGTTTCCTTCAAAATGGATCTTGGCATTTGTCCAATGCTTATTCGGTTATCAACAACAACTTGAAAGTTGAACTTGAAACCAAACCAATGGTCTTCCTACATGGCTTGGGTTCCAAAATCATCACCTTGCATTACATATGAGTATTGATTTTCTTTATTCGCTAGCATAATTAGTAGAAAGTTGGAAGGCAATATAACAAATAACATTGTTAAGATATTTGGGTACTTACAATTCACGCCTGTAACTTTGAATAGTAGCTGACCTAGTTTGAGTTTCCCATGTTTCTTATACCTTTCCTTGGTGTCTTTTGAAGTGTTAAGGAGCCTTTAAAAAGTTTCAAGTATGTTATATACTACAATTTTATTTAAAACTAAAGAAAATTAAAAGTATTGAATTCAAAATGTAATTTACCTTGCTGCACCAGATGGTGTTTTTCCTTCTTTTCTCATTTTTTATCCTTTTTGTCCTCAATGAGGGCCTTCCATTTCCTCTCAAGAATCATGAGTGGATGCTCATACCTAGGGTTCTTTTACAAGTGAACCCTATACATTTCCCATGCATATTATAAATATGTGCAAGCTGTGGAGGTGGCCTCGCTTTTATTGAAGGAATCTACCCCAAATAGACCTTCAAGGTAGTCCATAAGTTGTTTTTTAAGGTTGTGTTGACAGCACTGGACTTGCCAACATTAAGGGGATCTCCCCGATATGAAGTCCCAATTAGACCTGACACCATTTGGTGTAGGAGTCCCATCTGATATAAAGACCCAGTTGCTAAATACTTAAATATTTGCTTTGGCTCTAGCTGTCAACACAAGAGAGTGATGTAACACTATCTTCGAAAAGCAAGATGAGTGTGCCTGGTGAGTGTGCGACACAATTGTGTCTAGGTTATCTTATTGCAAAAGGGGGGAGAAAAAGTGAGCCTTTAAGTGAGAGGTAATAGTACCATCCAGTAAGAGGCACACATGACCATAAGGACCTGTCTTGCATCTAGCAGAATAGTCCACAACGGACGCGACAGTCATTACAACCAACAAACAAGGGAAGATCTGTCTAACATCCAGCGGAATAGTCCATAGTGGATGTGATGGTCATTATAATCGATAAGCAAAGAAAAGTATGTCTAGTATCCCGCAGAATAGTCCACAAGGATGAGATAGTAGTAACAACCATTATAACACATTCTCAACAAGATAAGCACTAAAATAACCAAAATATTTCAACTATCTTAGTACATGTGAAAGCAAACATGAAAACAAATGTTCACAGAATAGTCTTACAAATATTCATAAGTCATGCATGAATAATGTGTTGGCCTTAAAATGCTTCTTTTATTAAGCAAAGGTTCCAAGACAGATATTTACATTGTACATCACTAGCCCTAGTAGTGGGACATGGGAGCCACTCCTTGCTCCTCGAAGAACTAGCCAATCTCTCTAATGCCTTGCAGGAGGAGCCAAGGTGAAAAGTCCTTTGATCATACAATGAGGGGGTATATATAACCAAGGGGTGATGCTTATCCCCTTGTGACTCTTTGACTACCCTCATGACTGTTCAACTTCCTATGACTTTTCAACTTACATGACTCTTCATATTCATGTGTGTCCATTTGACTTCCACTTTACAATACATTTGATTTACAATATACATGGCTCACAATAGTGATGTGGAATATGAAAACTCATGACACGACTTGACATGACACTGCTGACATGGACTGGCTTGATGATGTGACAATGTCAAGCCACTATTGTTGCTGAGTGATAGATGTGTTCTTGGATATGCTTTTTCTTCTCCCACGCATAGCTTGATGATGCGGGGTCTTCAATGTTCTTCGGTCTTGGAAGGTGGTTGCACACTTGTGTTCCTTTTACTTGCTCTTGGTAGGTCCACTCATCCATTCAACTACAAGTGAGTCTTTAGGCATGCTTTCCTACTTCTTCAAAATCTCACCATGACTTGATAGTGTACCTATTCCTGCAATTCACTCATGACGGGACAAGATCAATCTAAAAAATCCCTATCCTAAGATGATGAATTATTATCCATGAAATAAGCCCGAGACAAGTGACAGACTGGGAGAGAGGGCCCAATAAATCCATAGTAAGTAGTTCCAGGTGACAGGGTGAGAGCTTGACCACTAAGACTCCGTAGAGCACAACTCAGGCTTGACTGAGGAACTTTTCATCACAGTCCCCACCGGGGAAAAATTGCGTAGTGAACACTAGGAGTCAGGATTGTACAGTTCAAGCTAGCAGTGGGTAATGTGAGATGAGGTTCTGAAGGGTCAGTTTTACACAATTTTTAGAGGCAAGGGGAACTGGGCGGCAGAGAGACTAGGAGGGCAAATCTACATAGTTCTTGGGGTTAGTGAGCTCTGGCTAAGGGAGGGTACTACAAGACACATCTACGTAGTTCTGGAGGCCAAGGGAGGCTAGGATATCTACACATTGTAGGGTTCTAGAAGGAAAGGAGAAAATATTGAGGATTGAAATTGCAAAGTGCGTAGTTGAAGTCAGACTAAGGGGAACAACTACGCAATTTTGGAGGTCAAGGAAGGTTGTTGGGCTCTAGAATTGCGCAGTACAACTTCCCTGGAGGAAAGTGACTGCATACTGCATAGTTCCCGGTAGCAAGGTCACATCATTGAGGGCTAATACTGCGTAGTAAGAAGTTTATTCAGGGCTCGATAAAGCTGAGTTACCTGGTCGGAAGGTTTTCGGAAAAATGGCTAAGTGCGGGAGGAAGATAGAATTGTGATGAACTTGAACTCGTGATCACACACTTAGCATACTTTGACGACACGACAACATAGACCACCAGAGCAACAAACAAATCATTCCCTCTATGTGACTCGCTGATGACAAGAAGCGACAAGTACGACACTTGAGATAGAATTGATGATGACTGTGACGACACTTGTGCGACAGTGCTCAAGACTTTGTGTATGAGTGTGAAAAATGTTTACATGGCTAGGACAACTCGTGTACACAAAGACCAACCTTAAAAACCACCAGAAAAGGTCTGCAAGCATGGAAAAATAATCAAACATGCTAAAAGACGACAACTGATCCAATAAGTGAAAGGGTTCAAAGAACTTTAGGAAAGATCATGAAATGAGCTTAAGTGTTTGCAATAATCAAGGAAAATACCAAGGAAGGGTCCAAAATTCGAGTGCAAGCCAAAATTTGGGAGGGTGTTGTAGCCGCCACAACACTTGGCAACACACTGGTTGAATTCCAGCTTCTTTGTCTTGGTTATTTTTTTTGTGTAGGGACTTGGTCCTTCAGGGAGTATTGATTCATCGTGTAGACTACTTTGGCTTCTCTATTTACCCCATGGGAAGACATGGTCCCCTCCTATACCTTCTCAGTTTAACACAACAGAAGATTTAGGATAATCATAATGTTTCAAGTTGGGAAGGGTAGTTTAGCTCGCGAGTTTAGGATTTTCAGAGTATAGTTTTTCATCTCTGGTGTTGCTCCACTACCAGCAGGACTGGATAGTTCCCTGACGAAGTCAAGCAGGAACACAAACATTTCTCTGCTTCTAGCGAGCCTGGATAGTACCTCAATGGATTTTCTTGCTTCAACTCTCTACATAGGAAGCCTTTCTCTTCTTTCACCTTTGTTTATTTATTTAAAAAGAAATGTGCATCGAAACTTATTTATTTTGGGGTGGAAGAGGGATCCTGACTTATTGAGAGCAGGAGAGGTTGTTACTTCAGAGAAGCATATGAAGAGCTCTGATTTAGTTTTGCTCATTTAGATTTTTCCCCTTCTCCATTTCTAGTGGTTGGATAAGCTTGAGCACACCAAAACATAAAACTAAGAATAAGCATGAAGTTTCCAGACTAGACACAGGTTCATGGTTGGACCAAAGCTCTCCTTATGGACGGATCATATTTTCTGTTAGAACTTCATTAGCCAAAAGATACAACCAACAAAAGGAATACGGACATAAGGCTAGCCAAGTGCTGTAGTTTCATGAGACTCTTTGAACTTCAACCACACACACACTTAGAAGTGACAACACGATAAGGCACAACACTTATTCACAAAATTGAAGCAAAACATAACAACAAAATACTATCTACATAGTGTAGGGCACAACCCCAAATCTTCATTTAAAATATTGCTTTAAGCCTTGGCCATTGGCAAGGAGAGAGTCAATCCTCTTGTCAAGTGATTGAAGACGATATGTGTGTTGGCCAAGCTTTTCATGGACTGTGTAAGGAACAATCCACAAGGACTGAAACTTAGTGTGTTTGTCCTTGTCCTCGTGGGATTTATCCCACTTAAAGACTAAGTCACCCACACTAAAGATGTTATTTCCTACAGACTTTCTTTCAAACCATCTCTTGATACGACTCTGGTGAAGTAAAAATTTTACTTTTGCTTGCAGCCTTTCTTCCTGTAGCTTGTGCAAAGTGTCCATCCTATGTTGAACTAAAAGACATGGCTTGCCTTGGGTTTTATTGGTACAATTGGAAAGTGAGCCAGTAGATGTTGGGCGAGAGAATGACTTCTTTTCCATACACCAAGAAGTAAGGGGAGGTGTTCAAAGAAGGCTTAGGCATGACTCGGTCAGCCCATAAGGCATTCACTGAAGCAGAGTGCTAGTTTCGTTGTTCAGAGAATATGTTCTTTTGATGATACGAATGAGGTTCTTGTTCATGGATTCAACAACTACCATTTCCCTACACATAATAATTAGTAGTATGTTTCAAAATGATACCATTTTCCAATGCAAAATCATAAAGCTTTAATGAGGAAAAGTGTGTTGCATTGTAAATAAAAGTGACGTAGTAAAGTTGAACCTAGAGATGATATTTTGCTGCAGAAAGCTGATGACTTCTTGATTGTTCACCTATTTTAGCGGAACTTCCTCAGTCCACCGCGTGAAATATTCTATAGCAGTTAAGATATAGCAGTGTTGCTTTGATGAGTGAGGGAAAATTTCCCCAATGATATCTAAGCCCCACTGATGAAAAGGTTCTTCCACTGCAACGGGCCACAATAGGGCTGCTGACTTCTAATTTCTGTCGGCACACCTTTGACATACTTGACACTTGCGGGCATAGGCATGAGCATATTTGAACAATGTAGGCCAGTAGAAGTTGGCCTGCATAATCTTATTCACTGTATTGTTTCCTGCGAAGTGTCCCCTGGTTGGTCTGTCACGGAGATCACATAACACCTTTTGAGAGTCATGTGCCTCCAGACACCTAAACAATATCCCATTGTGGTGCTTCCTTAACAACACCCTATGCACCAATTGATATAATGGTACTTTGAGTCAGAGTGCCCTCTTCTACCACATAGAGAAGTGAGAGGGCACAATGCTATGCTCAAGGTATTGGCACACATTTTCATACCAAGAGTTTATGTCTAATGTGGGGGAGGCCCGCTCAACGTTGTACATATCGATCTCTTGCTCCCATCCTGCGAGTTCTTCTTCTTCCTATTTTGCGTTGATTGCTTTTGATGCTAATTTGTAAAGACTATGACCCTTGATGGTGTGAACTGGCTTGATGTCAAGATTTTATTCCTATAATCTGATCATCCAGTTCACCCTTCTTTCACCTAGCTCTTGCTAGACAAGCAATGAATTGACTGTTGGCTGTGGAACAAAGATAAGCTAATATTTTTTCAACAGGTAGCATTTGAAGTTTTTTACCGCCTTGTACACTGCATAAGATTGTTTGTACATGACAAGGTAATTGAGCTCTGGTCCTTACAGGCTTGCACTCATGAAGGAGATAGGCCATTTGTTGTTAAATTCATCCTTTCGAGTGAGCACGACGACAAGAGAGGTGTCAGAAGCAAAAGTGTAGAGCAAGAAATCTTTACTGAAGTCTGGGTTGTACAATGTAGGTGCTTCTACTATAGCTTGCTTGATATGGTCAAATGCATCCTTTTTCCTCTTATCCCATGTATAGAATGCATCTGTCATGATCATCTCATGTATTGGTTTAGAAATCTGAGCATAGTCAGAGATGAAATTTCAAAGGAAGTTGATCTTCCCCAAGAAATATTGCATGACTTTCTTGTTCACTAGGTGGGGGAATCTGCGTAGTGGTCCTGACCCTTTATTGGTCCACCTTGATCCCAATTTGAGTAATGATGTGTCCCAAGAGATTACCTTTGGACACTACAAAAAGATGTTCTTCTTAGGATTCAAGGATATCCCGTATTTGTGACATCACTCAAAAATATTCTTCAAATGGTGCAAGTGGTTTTTACTGCTGTTTGGAAAATACTGGCACATCATCAAGGAAGACCAATACGTTCTGTCCAATAAGCCTACGAAAGGCGTTGTCCATTGCACATTAGAATGTTGCACCAACATTGACTAGCCCAAATGACATTCGTCGGAATGCGAACGTGCCCCAATTTGTTCGGAAGGTAGTTTTTAATCTGTCAGACTCTGCTACTAGAACCTAGATGAAACCAAAAAATCCATCGAGCAAAGAAAAGATTTCAGCCCGAGATAATATTTGTAGTATTTTCTCCATGAATGACATTCGGTAATTGTCCTTGTTTTAGGCACGGTTGAGATTGCAAAAATATATGCACAGGTGGATCTCCCCGAACTTCTTTCTCACAGGGACTAAGTTTGATACCCACGTTGAATGTCACACCTTGTAAATGATCCGATCATCCAACAATTTTCTCAATTCCTTCTGTATGAGGGGGTCAAGTGTTGGGTGAACTTTCCTTCATTTATGTTGAAATGGATTGGCCCCTTCTGTGATTGGTATCACATGATGGATTATTCGAGTGTCATATGTCTTGATATCATCATACGTCCATGCCAAGACATCAAGATACTGCTTGAATCAACGGATGAAGGATTTCCACTCTTATGATGTGCAACAAGTACCAAGATTAACATACTTCAGATATTTCTCAGTTCCTAAGTTGATTTACTCATATGACAACCTAGAACTGTGGGTTTTTCCATTCACAGGTCCTTAGAAACGGTTCTACAGATCATATAACTTTTCCAGTGATACCACACCCTTAGGGATGAGGTTGCATTTACTCGCGCTAGCTGCATCCTGCAATGTTTGCTCGTGCTTGTCCTCGTTAATCATTACGTCTTTGAATACATTAGTGTTGGCCATAAAGTACAATATATGTTGGTATTCATCAAAAACATGTAAGTTAGTTATGTTATCTAGGAAGGATGGTTTATATAAAATTTCAATAGAAAATCCGTTCCTTAAAGGTAAAATCCTAGCAGCTGTGTTTGCCAGGGCATCCGCAGCCACGTTACACATTCTTGGCACTGAAATAATATTGAAATCTTGAAAATGAGAGATGAGTCTCCATACCTCTTGTTGATAAGCCTTAAGATGAGGTGACACACAATGTATAGTGTTACGTACGTGACACACCACGTTTTTAGAGTCACCTACCACTTTCATAACGACAACATTGAGGTCAATGGCCTTCTGCAAGCCCAAGACGAGTGCTTTGTACTCTGTAGTGTTGTTCGTGCACTCAAATTCCAAGCACCTAGAGATCAAGTGTTTTCTTTGTAGTAGGTCTATTAAAACACAACCAACTCTAGAGCCCTCCCGTGTCTTGGATCCATTAAAGTACATTGTCCACATATCATGTGTACATGGACTTCTCACCACACTAGTACCACTACTACTACTACTGCTACTACTAACTGTAAAAAATTGATTATCGCCACTTGGACATGGAAGGAGATCCAACTGTGTGTCTGGTGGAACTAGGGATGGTTCTACAAGATAGAATCCCAACCGTGTTTCCAAAAAATAATTGCCAAAAATAAGTTCCAAGAAATCCATTGGCTCGTTACGCCCATTGAAGGGAGTCATTGTGTGCTTCATGTATCTCTCCGAATCTACCCAGATCTAATTGTTCTTACCTCTAGATGGAAGCCATAAGTTGGACCAATCTTTGGAAAAGTGCCCTTGCAACTTGCTTGACCAGTCTCTGCTTAGTAACACTCCATATGCTTTCGAGATGTCCACAATTACAATGTTGATACAATGTTAATAACCAGATGATGACATCCCTGAGTTCACCAATTGTTGGGACATGAGTTTTGTCCAGCTAAATGATCTAGGCATATTTCTTGTCCCATTTAGCATTGATCTTCTCTGCCACACATAGTGTCAGGACATTTACCGATGCACCAGAATTAACCAAGCAATTGTGTACATTGAAGTTGAAGATTTCAAATGTTAACAAGAAAGGTGGGCAGAGTCTGCTTGCCTCCAAGTGGAGTGCATTAAGTACAGATGCGAGAGCGTCAGGAGGCTTACTAAATCCCTTGTCCGAAGAGGTAGCATTATCGGTAGAAGTTTGTCCAAGTTCCCGTAGAAGGATGTCCCACTGGCTAGTGATCTTTGTAAGTTCAAACAAGGAGATTTTTTCACGAACCTTCTTCATATCTTCTACAATGTTGTAATCTACCACATGAAAATTAGCCGAGGTGTTCGGGGATGGAATTGGGTTTGTGGTTTCTAGAGGGATGGTTCTTTCTATGTTGCTGTTAGAAACACTTTTCGTTGGAATTGTTTTCCTAGGCTTTCTCTGCGTGTTCTACGCTAAGTGAGACAGAGGATTTAGTTTTCTTAACCAATCTTGTTTGAATTTCTGTTTCGGCACCTCAATCGTAGTGGTCGGCCCTTGAATTCTCAATTTGTATCGGGTACTCTGCTTTTGGTCCGGAAATCACTTGGAGGTTCGTTATCAACAGTACTTTTCTGGGTTGCAAGAACATAATGATACATGTTTACTACATGCCCAGTGCTTGGAGCTTCATCAGCTACAACAACTTCTTCCTTCTCTTCATCAGGCTCATCCTGTTCCTCAACCTTGACTGAGTAAACAAATTGCACAACTATTCTTCTCGTGAGCTGGTTCCACTATGGGCACATCTTTTCCGAATGATGCTCATTATGAAACATGCAGTACAAATCCATGCCAATTTTTTCAATGTTCAACACCACATTGGAACTCTACGCAAATTTTTCTGACTAGATGTTGTTGCTGCTGAAAGCTGCATTCCTTCTAACCATGAACTTGGGGGGCTTGCTGCTTACGGTAGTCTCGCTTGTCCTTTGTTTAATTTCAATAATTTCGATGGTCAGGGACTTGACGAGACGAGTAAGGCCTTCAAGATCATTCAGTTCCTTTTCCTTAGCCTTGTTCACAGAGGCGTGAGACCTCTTACCTGTGTCCTTGGAGTCCTTTATGGTTTCATCATCTGTGATGAATCCAATAGCATGTAGGTCCTTATCAATGAAAATATCCTCTTTGTATTTTTCTATTAATGTTGGTCTCGTTGTTCGCTTTACAAACTACACAATACTTGTCAGCAAGGCATACGTGTAGTAGTCTATGGTGATGGAGTCATGAGGTTTTGTGTCATCTGAAAACTTGTTCAAGATGCGATTGAAAATTTGATTGAAATCTTTAACCTTTTCCTTCTGCTCTATCTTAAGACTACCCAACTTCTTCAATAACATGGCAGGGGTCTTATCTTCAACAAATTTCTCAAGAAATATTCTTTTGAATGCCCTCCAATTTTGGATGGAGTTTGGAGGAAGGTTTTGGTACCATACAACTACTCTACCATCCAAGGTACATGGGAAATTCTGCATGCAACATCATCGTAACATACCTCAAGTTTTTGCAAATGTAGGTAAAAGTTATCCAAGTGATCTCAGCCTTCACTTTCTTGTCAAGGTCGTATTTCGTCAAGAGCTTCTCTACATGCATTGACATCTTGTGCAACACATCCGAAAGTGCCAATGGGCCTTGAGTCATCCAATTTAGATTCTGCTCTGCCATGTCTTCTTCTTCATTATCCTCCTCTTCCTCTTGTAAATCTGATGGTTCCTCCCCTTCTTCTTCTTCTTCTTCTTTTTCTTCCTCTTTGCTCGTCCCATCAGAATTTGAACCTAGGAGTAAGGGTTTGCCTCCTTCTCTTCCTTGAAAGAGTGGATTTTCTTCTTCCCTTTCCACAACATCTGCTAGTTCTTCAAGAGTGGCAAGAAATGCTTCTTCAATAGACGAGACCACTACTCCTATGTGGGTGGTCTTCTTCTTCTTTTGAGAATATGGAATAATGATTACTCCCGGAATCAATCCAACAAGTTTTTCAAACTAACAGGTGATGGGGTGGATGACTCGAAGTTGATGATACAAGATTTCATGTTCAGGCCTGGGCAGTGAAGAGTTACTAGCTTCAGAATTACAAGTAGGGGAGATGGAATGAACTTTGTTGCCTTGATCAGAAGATGGATTAGTGGGGTCGGGACAATCAACCATAAAATACCGGTGGCCCTCCTTCTAGCACCAAAAATGTTGACGGTGCTGGACCCAACAACATTTAGGGGATCTCCTTAATATGAAGTCCCAATCAGACCTCACATCGTTTGGTGTAGGAGTCCCATCCAGTATAAAGGCCCGATTGCCAAATACTTAAATATTTTCCTTGGCTCTGTCTGTCAGCACAAGAGAGTGATGCAATGGTATCTTCGAAAAGCAAGATGAGTGTGCTTGGTGAGTGTGTAGTGCAACTATGTCTAGGTTCTCTTACTACAAAAGGGGGGAGAAAAAGTGTGCCTCTAAGTGATAGGTAATAGTACCACCTAGGAAGAGGCACACATGACTAGAAGGACTTGTCTAAAATCCAACAGAATAGTCCACAATGAACGCGACAATTGTTACAACCAAAAAACAAGGGAAGATCAGTCTAACATACAGTGGAATAGTCCACAATGGATGTGACGGTCGTTATAACCGATAAGAAAATAAAGTTCTGTCTCGTATCCCGTGGAATAGTCCATAAGGATGAGACAACAGAAACAACCATTACAACACATTCTCAACAAGACTAACACTAAAATAACCGAAATAGTTCAAGTATCTTAGTACATGTGAAAGCAAACATGAAATACAAATGTTCACAGAATAGTCCTACAAACATTCATAAGTCATGCATGAAGAACGTGTTGGCCTTAAAAGGCTTCTGTTATTAATAAAAAGTTCCAAGACACATATTTACATTGTACATCACTAGCCTCAGTAGTGGGACATGGCAACCACTCCTTTATCCTCAAAGAACTAGTTGGTCTCTCTAATGCCTTGCGGGAGGAGCCAAGGTGAAAATTCCTTTGCTCATATAATGAGGGGGTATATATAACCAAGGGGTGATGCTTATCCCCTTGTGATTCCTTGACTACCCTCTTGACCGTTCAACTTCCTATGACTTTTCAAATTACATGACTCTTCATATTCATATGTGTGCATTGGACTTCCACTTTCAATACATTTGATTTACAATATACACGACCCACAATAGTGATGTGGCATATGACAACTCATAACACGACTTGTGTTAAAATTTCCAACTAGGGCCAAACTCCATGTGGGTCATCTTATTTATGGCAGTTGATATTTTTCTTGGATCCCTCTCATCGAGAGGTGTAGGATTGATCTAAAGATCATCTGATTCCGATAAGTATTCATGGAGATATGAATTTATTAGTGTTATGGGAGAATTCGTCAAGGTTGGCCAACAACCAAATAAACCCCACTTGTGCTCAACGTTTTAGTATAAATAAAGGAGGACTTTAAGTCATTTAACACTCATCTCTTGTGATCTCACTCTCCACTTGTTTTGGGTTTTTGGTGGAAGAGGAGGTCTAGAGGATATGCCTTCTACGCAACCCAAAGAAGGGTCATCTAGGAGAGCCCTAGCCGTAGACTTGTAGGAGATCTAGCCGCAGATCTAAGAGGCCCTAATCTGTAGCTAGAAGAGCCCTAATCCACAGCTAAAGGGAGCCCTAATCCGCAGCAAAGGGAAGGCCCTAATCCGTAGCTAGAGGAAGCCCTACACTACCCTAGCTAAGGGTAGTATGAAGATGCCCTAGCCACAACAAGAGAGGATCAAGAAGAGGACAATTTGCTGGGTTGATTCGCAGACTGTTTGAGGGCTATCAAGGCAATTCCGAGTTGCTGTTCAAGGGTCAAGTTGCTGGGTAGTGAAGGCCGAAGAGCTATAGGGACAAAACGCTGAAGAAGAAGGTGTGTTTGGGCATGCGTAGGGACTGTCTCATGACAGTGCTAGGCCGCAGGCCGTAGCACATAGAAAGAGATGTGTAGAGGGCTGTTAAGGTGGATTAGCCCCTTAGAAGGCAGCATGGACAAAGAGGAGGCTTCACTAGGAATGCTGCAAATCTTTGAGGGTTGGTTTGTGAACGGTCATAAGGGTTTAGGGATACAACATGTGCCCTAACCAGGGCTTTCACAAACGCAGAAGAAAACATCAGTTCAACAATGTTTTGTAAGGTTGGTGGATCCTAGTTTAGGATAAATACTGTAGTTGGTTGCTGTCATGAAAGGTCTCCTAGCTGCTGTTGATGTAGGTGACAACACGACCATGTTTGGGTATGATATGATGGACATATTATGGGACAGAAGCAGTATGTACAACAACAAGTATAGGTACAACTATTGCAGTGGAAGGATTATGTACAACAACATGTATAGGTACAACTGTTGTAGTGGAAGCAATATGTACAACAGCAAGTATAGGTACAACTGTTACAGTGGAAGCAGTATGTACAACAACATGTATAGGTACAACTATTGTAGTGGAAGTAGTATCTACAGTGACATGTATAGGTACAACTGTTGCAGTGGAAGCAGTATGTACATCAACATGTATAGGTACAACTATTGCATAGTGGAGGCAGTATGTACAACAACATGTATAGGTACAACTATAATGATTGCAGCATAGTGGAGGTAGTGTGTACAATAGCATGTATGGGTACAACTGTGAGTGGTGCAGCATAGTGTACAGTGATGGGTACAATCATGATTAATGAAGCATGTTGAGATGCGACATAGTGATGATGGGTGCAACATGGTGCAGCACGGTGAGGTGCAGCATGATGATGAAATGTAGCACAACGATAGGTGAAGGAGACACCTTGGAGAATCAGTTGAAGCAGCATGTCTTCAACTGATCTCATGTATCATCTTCTTAGAGATGATCTATGCTCTTATCTAGATAAGTCAAAGTGTCTATTTCTATTTTAAATGTACTATTTCTCTCTCTCTCTCTCTCTCTCTCTCTCTATGCCAAACTATTGAAGAACATATAAGAAGAATTGATCAAGGGTTTCCCCACATTGGAATTTGTCCCTGGCTAGTGCCACATCTTGTGTCCTCTTGTCTTGGCTTGTCTTTTGCGATTTTTGTTTATGTTCTATCTGCAGTTTACTTTAATGTTGATGTGATTGCTAATCTGGAAAAGATATTGAGCTAACTGTGAAAATTGAAATAAATTGCTCTAAGCATAAAACATACCTAAAATTAACAACTTGACATGACACTGCTGACATGGATTGGCTTAATTATGTGGCAATGTCAAGCCGCTATTGTGGCTGAGTGATATATGTGTTCTTGGATATGATTTTTATTCTCCTCCGCATAGCTTGATGATGCGGGATCTTCATTGATCTTCGGCCTTAGAAGGTGGTTGCACACTTGTGTTCCTTTTGCTTGCTCTTGGTAGGTCCACTTGTTCGTTTAGCTACATTGAGACTTTAGGCATGCTTCCCTCCTTCTTCTCCTTCTTCATCATCTCGCCATGACTTGATAGTGTACCTGTTCCTGCAATCCACTCATTATGGGACGACATCAATCTGAAAACTCCCTATCCTAAGATGATGCATTATTATCCATGAAATGAGCCTAGGATAGGTGACAGGCTGGGAGGGAGGGCCCAGTAACTGTGCATTGCACATTTTTAGGTGATAGGGAGAGAGATTGATCATTGAGACTGCGCATAGTGCATCTGAGGCTTAATTGAGTAACTTTTTAGCACAGCCCTTGCTCGGGAAAGAAATTGCATAGTGGCCACTACGAGTCAGGATTGTGTAGTTCAAGTCAGTAGTGGGTGATGCGGGATGAGGTCTTGAGGGGTCAGTTCTGTGCAAGTTTTAGAGGCAAGGGGGCCTAGGCAGTAGAGAGACTTGGAGGACAAATCTGTGCAGGTCTTGGGGTTAGTGAGTTCTGACTGAGTGAGGGAACTAGAGGAAACATTTGCACAGTTCTGGAGGCCAAGGGAGGTTGGGATCTTTGTGCATTGTGGGGTTCCAATAGGTAAGGAGAAAAGATCGTGGACTAAAAGTGCGAAGTGCACAGTTCAAGTCAGACTAGGGGGAAAAAATGTGCAATTCTGGAGGTCAAGGAAGGCTGTTGGGCTCTGGAATTGCACAATACAACTGCCCTGGAGGAAAGTGACTGCGTACTATGCAGTTCTAGGAAGCAAGGTCACATCATTGATGGTTGAGACTGTGCAACGTGCAGTTTAGTCGGGGCTCGGTAAAGCTGAGTTGCCCAGTCAGGAATATTTTCGGAAAAATGGCTAAGTGCGGGAAGAAGACATACTTTGATGAACTTGAATTCGTGATCACACACTTAGAATACTTCGATGACACAACAACATAGACAATCGGAGCAACAAACAAATCATTCCCTCTGTAACAACCCTGGTGAAAAGTTCATGTATTAAAAATTAATAAAGGAAAAATAAGACCACGAGTAAGGGACACATATTCCAAGCTGAATGTTGGGAAAAGATATCCTAGTGGGCATCAACGAATGTGTGTTTTGGATAAGGAAATTGACAAAGGAAAAGGCAAAGGAATTAAAAGGAAAAAGGCATTTTTAACACATTTGTTTATGAAAATAAGGGCAATTAGGAGAAAAGTAAGGTGAAAGGTCACAGGTTGCATGTGAGGAGGAAATTGAAGGAAAATAATGGAAAATGAAGGAATTAGAGGCCTCATTAATAAAAAGGCATCTGAGGATCAGTTGGAAAGATCTTGGTCAGTTCAAGTTTGGAGCTCTCTCATTATTTTTTCTCTCTCTCTCTCTCACTCTCTTTGTCACTTAGAGTTTTCTTGGAGCACTCTAGTTGGAACAAAGGAAAGGGAAAGAAAGGAAAGGAAAAGAAAAGTAATCAAGGATCAAGGAAAGGAAAGCAGGATTAAGCAACTTCAACAAGATTACTTGTAGGTAACCTTTTGCATGTGTGATTTCCTATCTGATTTGTACATGCATGGCTTTGCATGTTGGTGTATGGTTCTCTTGCTGTTGGTGGTATGGTTTTGCCAGGTTATGACAGGGGATTTCAGCCCAACCTAGCCTTTTTCCGGATGCCATGGTATTTTGGGATGTTTATTTCAGTTTTTGAGCTTTGGTTTGCTGGATGGATTGACCAATTTTGGTAGGATACATGGTAAAGCCTGAGGGATAAGTCTCGGTTTAGGGCATAATGATCTAGGTTCAGATTGCGGTAAAGCCTGAGAGACTAGTCTTGGTTTAGGGCCTAGTGATTTAGGATTGGATTTTGGTAAATCTTGAGTGACAAGGAGACAAAAAATTCCTCAAGGATAGTGATGGATTCCAGATGGCATTCCAAGTTCTATTTGGTTGTGATCGGAGCATAGATTTTGGTGTGATCATGATTTGATGAGGGTGGAGGTGGTTAACCTCTGGATTCCCTTGGGTGTTCTTGGATTGGTATTTTTATGAGATACTACATTCATGCTTGGAATATGGCACAAGGGTGATTGGATGAAAGAGAGCTTTGGTTCAGGCATGTTTATGGGCGGGTGGTACATGGAAGTCCCAAATTTGGTCGGATTTGCCTATGATTAATAAAAGCTAAGTTCTCTTACTTTTGCACTGATTTATATGTGATTTTGATAGATGTCATATCTATGATATTTATATGGTTTTATGCTAGTTATAATCATGGTTGAATGATTGGTTTATGTCATGGTTATTCATATATTTACTTGTAACTGTTAAATGGATGGATGCAAGACCTAACTGATGATGTAGTAGTTCAATGGAGGAGGTGATCCTTTTGGTTATGTTTCATAAGTTGTTTAAGTCATTTATGCTCTGTCTTGTATCCTAGACCTGTAGGTTGCTATAAGGACCCTATTAAGACTATATACATTTTTTTTTATTTTTTTATTTTTTTATTTTTTATTTTTTATTTTTTATTTTTTACAGCAAATACGACCAGAAAAGAAACGCATTGAGATTTCAAATTCATTCAACACATACATTGCTGATATTCATTTCAGGAAACATATAACATTTACATACTTTTAACTAAGATCAAATAGTAATGAAATACATATGTACCGTTCACCAGAAGGCAAGACTCCGCTTGCTCTGTTGTTGCTGGTATTCCCTTGTTGCCGGTCACTTATGCGAGTGAATGATGATGCACTTGATCCGAATACGAAGACCCACCAGTTAACCTCCCAGCCTACTCCTTGGGTACTCTTCTTCCCCGCAGAACCCCGAGCTACAATGGGGTTGTACAATGGAGGAAGGCTCTAGCTGGCAGAGGAGAGTACACCTTGGCTCAAGAGTCCCCTCTCTAAAAATCCTCTACCTCACCAAACTCACTATAGCTTCGTAATCATTGCTCTAACATCATATCATCCATCCAACAATAGGGTTCCCAAAAGTCCCCTCTCCCATGGCTTGCCCATTCTTTTATAAGAGTCCTGATAGATGACACTTGGCATGTCATGCATAATTATATATATTTTTAATTTAATAGCTTGATTATTCACCTACCCATGTGTCACTCTTTCATCAAGGGTCACCCAAAATTATTTACTTAACTTTTTATTTAAAACTAATATTTTCCTCACCTCACAAGATTCCTATTTCTTCTCCTAGTTGTCTTTTTATCCCCCCCTTTTATTCCTTAAATTGTGTTTATTACTTGAAGTCAATTAATGAGTCAAGATTTTATCCCCAATCTACTCCCTAATTTAACTCAGGTTTATCTCTTAGATGGATATTCTTATGTTGGTTGTTGCCACATGGAGCTTCTCTACATTTCTCTAAATTTAATTTATTATTCTTATTTTAGTTCACCTTCCTCTTTTCTTAATTAGGTTTAATTAGTTTAGGATTAAACTTTATCCTTACAATTATGTTCGTCTTTCCCTTTTTATCTAATTAAACCACCTAATCTACCTAGTATTTCCCAACATGGGAAGGGTAGAGTTTTTAAGGTACTCTATTTTATTTCTTCCTATGATCCTCCTTATTCCAAGTTTTATTTTTGATTTAATTACCTTGGTTTCTAATCATCATTTACCCTTGATGTAAATTTACCTAGTTTTCATTCCTTACTTATATTTATTTATTTTTAAAGATTCCAAGGGTGCCAAGTTTGGTTGTGCCTTTCAAGAACTTCCCTAGAAGTTCCAAGGGTGCCACACCTAATAGTTTATTTGTGATGCCAAGGGTTCCAAGTTGGTTATGCCCTTCAAGAAATTCCCCTGAAGTTCCAAGGGTGCCACACCACTTGCCCTTCAAGCATCCAGTGACTACGAGGGGGAATTATAGTGCAACGTCATAGACCACTATCATCTCTTATGTTGCCTGCTATAGTGAGACTAATGGTGTCGGGGGATCAAGGAATTCGCCTTGATGCGCGCCCCCTGGTAAACTCCTCATGAGTGACCCAACTTTGGGACCTGCCCTCATGGCATCGTGATCTTCAAGGCGAAGGTGTTTCAACCCTTCTAGCCCAAGTCACGACGGGAGTGCTAGTGGGTGAGATCAGGGACTCTGTCCCACCTCTCCCATGTAGTTCCATCCACTTGTACAACCCCATCACCCATATGTGAGTCATTCGGTCAAGAAACTAATCTGTGCCTGCAACCATTAACATATCATCAGAATATAATTAAACATATATGGCAGATTTCAAGATCGACTTAGACTTTCAAAGATAAAATAATATGAATTTTCATCAAACTAGTTGTCATCAACTTGTCATATGCGAGTGCCTCTGATGGTTTCCGGCCATACTCAATAATCATCAGTAACAAGGTTTACATAATAGCATCATTGACAATTCCTAGTCATTCACATCATTGTCCATTGTAAGCCTGAACTAAAGAAAATAGGTAACATAGGGGACACATCCATCATGGCTATCATTATCATAACATCAAATAGATAAAAAACATAACCATTTATACCACAATCATCATAAAATCAATAGAGAACATGCATAACCATTACATTCACTAATAATAGAGACATGTTTCTGGATCCTCAACCTGAGTTCCTCAAAGACTAAAG
>APFE030630079.1:79959-99371 GCA_000404065.3 Pinus taeda | reverse complement strand
TTGAGGATGAATGAGAGTGCTTCTCCAAGCACACCACAAGCAGGAAATTCAAGTGCATCTTCAAGCACTTGCACACCAAGTGAAAGAGGTAAGAAGTTTAGAAATCTCAGTGATATTTATAATGAAGGAATGAATTCCTTATTTGCCTTGTATTGTCATGTTGATGATCCTATTCATTTCGAGGATGCAATTAAAGATAAGAAATGGATAGAAGCTATGGATGAGGAGATGAATGCCATAGAAAGAAAAAAAACATGGGATTTGGTTGAGCTACCAAAAGGTAAAGAAGTCATTGGAGTGAAATGGGTTTACAAGACCAAGAGCAATGCTAAAGGCAAGATAGAAAGGCACAAGGCAAGGCTGGTTGTCAAAGGGTACAAGCAGCAGTATGGGAGAGATTATGAGGAGACTTTTGCACCGGTTGCAAGAATGGAAACCGTGAGAGCAGTGCTGTCCATAGCAGCACAAAAACAAATGGAAAGTCTACCAAATGGACGTGAAGTCAGCATTCCTAAATGGAGTGTTAAAGGAAGAGGTTTATGTTGAACAGCCTCTAGGCTATGAGAGGAAAGGTGAAGAGCACAAAGTGTGCAAATTGAAGAAAGGTCTTTATGGGCTGAAGCAAGCGCCAAGAGCATGGTACAGCAGAATAGATTCATATCTATTGGATAATGAATTCGACAAGTGTGAAGGAGAACCCACCGTCTACATCAAAGAAAAAGATGGTAAAATTTTAATTGTGGTATTGTATGTTGATGATGTTATTTTTACAAGTAATGATGATCAGCTCATTAAAAATTTTAAATCAGTCATGAAGGAAGAATTTGAAATGACTGACATGGGTTTCTTGAGATACTTCTTAGGCATAGAAGTAGTTCAAAATGAAAAAGGAATTTTCATATCACAGGCAAGATATGTGGATCAAGTATTGAGCAGATTTAGCATGGAAGAATGTAAGGCAGCAATCACTCCCACAGTGATGGGATTAAAACTCAGCAGAGAGGACAGCAGCAAGGATTTTGATCCTAGTTTGTACAAGAGTATTGTAGGCAGCCTTATGTATTTAACAGCAACTAGGCCTGATATTATGTATGCTGTTAGTTTAATTTCCAGGTTCATGGAGAGGCCAAAGGAGGCACATTGGCAAGCAGCAAAAAGAATTCTGAGGTATGTGAAAGGCACTAAAAAGTTTGGAATTTTATATAATAACTCAGAACATTCAGATTTGATTGGATACACTGACAGTGATTGGGCTGGAAGTGTTGATGATCGGAAGAGCACTTCCGGTTATGTTTTCAATATGGGTTCAGGAGCCATTTCATGGGCTTCTAAGAAGTAGTCCATTGTAGCATTGTCTACAGGCAGAGGCTGAATATGTGGCAGCTACAGCAGCACCATGTCAAGCAGTTTGGATGAGAAGGATGTTGAGGAGCTTAGGCCAAGAGCAGGCAAAAGCGACAGTGATCTTTTGCGACAATAGCTCAGCTATTGCATTGTCAAAGAATTCAGTGTTTCATAAGAGAACGAAACACATTGATACAAGGTTTCACTACATCAGAGAATTAGTGAAAAATGGAGAAATCGTCCTAGAACATTGCAGGACACAAGAACAGGTTGCAGACATCTTGACAAAGCCACTGGATCAGAAAAGCTTTGAATTTTTGAGGAAGTGTCTGGGTATGACCGAATGCCCAGCAGGTGAGATTAAAGGGGAGTGTTAAAATTATAATTTCACCGTGCGCGCGGTCAGCAGTCAACGCACGGAGAAAACCACCACAGCAAACTTAAACCGCCCGGTAACATATCGCACCACTCTTCGACATGAAGCTGTTTCTGGACAGTGTGGTCCGATGCTGACATCTGTCCACCCATGACGTGCCCATGACGTAAGCACCTGACATCCATCGGAAGGTAACGATGGGTCAGCTCACCCCGCCCGATATGCGTCCGATCAAGGTGCATCTCTCTCCGCCGTCCGATTGAAGAGGAAGCTGTCCGCCGGTTAAAGTCTTCATAGTACGCGTACGGGGGCCTGTTAAAATTTAATATAGTGTGGACCATACGTATTGTCCATCCCCTATGTTCAATGGCTGACATTTATTTTGGTAAAGTCTTTTAATATTTTTACGGCGAATTTAATAAGTAGTATGGGTAAGTTTTTTAATATATGTTTTTTGAAAAAAAACGTTGACCCATTTTTTTTGTTATGGAAAAAAACACCCACGGGCATTGTAAAAAAAAAGGTAATGTGTTGTGTGAGTTGCATACGGGGAAGTTGTATGTGTGTTCGCAGCAGCGAACGAAGAACAGAGGAACTCCGAAAAAGACGGAGCCTCTTTTTGATATGATATGAAACTCAGCAGGGTAAAAATTTTGAAATGTAAGAAATGAAGGAAATGCACAGAAGTGCATAAAGTTTTTTTTTTGGACTTGAAATGTAAAAGATTTTATGCAGCAGAGTAATTTTTGGTTTGTAATGTAAGAAGTAAAAAGGAATGCACAGCAGTGCAGGAGGAGAAAGTAAATGAAGAAAACCAGTGGGTTGTCTTGTTTTCAAACCATGTATTGTTTCACAGCAGTGAAAAGGTAAATCTGTAACTCCCTGTAAGTTTTGTTTTCACACAGCAGTGAATGTAAATGAAATATTTACACACAGAGGTGTAAAATTTCATAGGAGGCAGAGTAACTTTTGTGTAAATGTTTTGGTGAATCCCTCTGAGTGAAAGAGGATGAATATGTAAATATTTTTGCTTAATGAATAGAAATCATTTTATGGTGGTGAAATACTCTGTCCTGTGTAATTAATTTTAAAAGACTTCTCTGTGTAAAAGATCCTGGAACAAAGGAAACAGAGCATTGCCTCTGTGTCTTGTATTTTGTGGTTTTGGTATTTTCCCATCCCAAACAGAGAAAAATACCCAACATATACAAAATAACTTGTATATACGTACTGAGCATACTGTTACTGCAATGCTTACAGGATTTGATTGTATTTAGCGTCAGATGAATATTGTGCAGATGAATTTCGATGCTGTTAATAGTATTTCCATAGGGCACACATCTAAAACACAAACAGTGTCGGTTGTGACAGATAATTGGAACCAGTGGCTCTTTGACACAAGTCAAAGTTACATCTGCTGTAGAAGTAGTATATCAAGGAATGAAATTTTTGTTTGCGAGCATTTTACACGTTTGTTTTTGTTAAAGTTCCTGCTATTTTCCTTTTTCTGTTGTCATCGTTTTATGAGTATTAATATTTTATATTATTTTGAGTGTTTTGATTTTTTTAAGTGGAATATAAAAATTTATAAAAAATGTAATATTTAATTATTAAAAATATAATTTAATCAAAAATAAATTTAATGATACAATCGTTGTTGCCGACGGAGGCCATGGTTCGATCAAGTTGGAAAACATATCCAGAAAATCCATGATGAAACCAAAACATGCTGGTCTACAGTTGCACGTCCCCAAAAGTGGATTATGAGTATTCACGCAAAAGGCACAATGGGGAGTTTTCTAGCTCTTTGTAATTGCTCTCCACATTGGTGGAAATTATGTCACAATCATCTCTTTAAGTGTTTTTTTTTCTCTGTAAAAACTACCTATTATATTATGTACAGTGGGTAAATTACATCCATGATATCAAGATGCCCAAGGCCATCAGTGGCGCTGTGGGCTTGACTTTTACAGGAAAAAACATGCCCAGACATGGGCTTTACTGCGGTGCAGAGACATCGACATTTAATCATTGAAGAATAGACAAAACCTCGACAATTCCAGAACACCCACGCAGGGGCACGAAGCTGCCTTAAACCGCCCTCGCAGGGGCTCGAAAACTACCTTGAACCACCCACGCAGGGGCGCGACTGCTTGCTTGGACCGCCCATGCAGGGGCACAAAAAACTGGCATGAACCGCCCACGCAGGGGCATGGGAGCAAAAACGTAAACATCCTGCACAGGGGTATCAGACTATTAAAACCTGGACTCGATATAACCAGAACATATCTATAGACAGAATCAAGACCAGAAAGAACCAGAACAAAACCTGAACAATGCGGGGTGAGGAAGAGGTGGTCCAGCTGAGGGCTATTCTGGTGGCTTCTCCTCCACCACTTCACACCAGCTGTATCTTTCCCGAAGTGCTTCCCAGTCTTCCTCATCGTTTTCCTTGGTGGTCGTGGTTTCCTGAGCCAGAGGGATTTTTGGAGCCTGCCCCGACGTCGCCGCTGGTGGCTGTTCTGCTGCCGCCTGGCCTCCCACTGGTGGCTTTTCTGTTGCCCCGTGACCTCCCATGCTGCTTGCGCCTTCATCTTCATTAGGTTCTTCGAGAAAAAGGACTGAAACATGGGTGTTGATGCGTGGCCTATCCCGCGTGCTACCAAAAGAGAATATGGCAAACCCGAATGCTGGAGCAGGGGCAGGCTCCGCCTCAGAATCACCCGTATCCAAGATCTAGCTGGCCTGAATGGGGGTGGCCTGAACTCCTTTGTGGCAGCGGCAGCGGCAGCATTGCACCCGCGGTCGATCGGCTGGAGGGCGAGCTGGCCTTCCACGAGCTGGTCCTCTGTGACGAAACATAGCTGCAGGGGCAGGTAAGGATGCAGAAGCAGTGATAGCTCTGTGCCCCACAGTCCAGAGCCCCCTTCGAACAGTGCCCTCACAACACTCAACGTTAATCCTGGAAATGCTACCCACAGACCTGGATACCTGAACGAGGAAGCAGCAGATGAGCGTCTGAGCGCCATGATCCGGCCGACCTCCCTTAAAATGAACCCAAATCGCCGAAGTTGCAGTCTGCCTACTTGCCATGGTGACATAACCCGCATTGATGGCCTACCGCCTTCCCTGAGTTGTAATTCCATGGCGGCGGGGAGAGGAGTTAATGCTGAGCTTGGGCATGGGATGGCACATGGCTTCCCTGTGGCTCTGTGCTGACAACTGTCTCGTCACCCGCACCTGGGGTTGCTGCATCATTCTGAATCAGGCTGGCACATTCTTGAGCCTGAGCAGAATTAGGAATTATGCTGATGCTACCAGCGCTGAGGGTGCTGGAGTTATCTACACCTATGTTGGCCAGGAGGTCAACTACCTTATTGCCTTCCCGTTTTCTGTGCATGAACGAGATGACTCTATTACTGCGGAGTAAATGTTCGATTTCCTTCAGCCTAGCTTCGAGTCGCCAGCTAGTGGCGATTTTACTTGCCTGGGATCCATTTTGGAGACGCTTTGCCATTTGAATGAGGATCTGGGAGTCTCCTTCCACGACCAGTGGTTGAAGGTTGAGATTCCAAGCTAGAGTGAGTCCTTGCCAGAGACCTTTGAGCTCAGCTGAGTTGTTAGTGTCCCAGCCTATATTTTCCAAAATATATCTGCATTTGAGAGCCTTCATGATTTCTTATAATTCCTCCAAAGCCCACTGTGCCTGGATTGCCCTTGGAAGCGCCATCGAAGTTGAGCTTATAGTGATTCTTTGGGGGGGGCTTCCACTTGCTATTGTTGATGCTACTGCTTTTGGCCCCTTCCTTTTTTTCCTGAAGAGCCCGCGGTAATATCAAGTGCCAGTTGTTAAGGATGGTTTCCTCATTAGCTTGAGCTGGCAGATCCTCCGGGGACCATTCTCGGAGCATGAGTGTTTCTTGAAGATTCGTGCATAGCCTTTTCCATATGTCCTCAATTTGAGAACATTGATTTTTAAAAATTCTTTTGTTTATTTCTTTCCAGATGCTCCAAAGGATTAGTCCCGGGAGGATGTTCCATAGACGATTTAGGAGCTCGCTTTTGTAAGGTCTTTGGGGCCATTGTCTTAAAGAGTTGATTATGTCGTTCTCCTTCCGGCATTGTCGTTGACATCTGAAGCTCGCTTTTTCCCATAGCTGATTGGCAAGGGGACAGGCATCCAAGAGGTGTTGGAGAGTTTCCTCATTGTGCTTGCAATTGTGGCAATAGGATGAGCCCTGGTAGTTTCTTCTTCTTAGTTTGTCCCAAGTGAGTATTCTTTTGTGCCCTACCAACCATAAGAAGTTTGAGACTTTGGGCCAGGAGTCTAGTTCCCATATTCTGCTCCAAATGGTGTCAACAGGGGCATTGCTGTTGTGTAATATCTTATACGCCTCTGAAGGAGAGTAGGAGCCTTTTGGCTGGTATCCCCATCGAAGGATATCATTGCCTTCGTTTTATCTGATGTTCCTTTTTCTTAGCTCCACCTCGAGCTGCACAGCGTCTTGTAGGTTAGTGTTGTGGATTAGCTGATTGCCCTGTTTCCATTGCCTGAAGCCGTGCCTCTCCTCCTGTTGCCAGTACTGTAAGACTTTTTCCTGCTGCTGCTCCTGTCTGATGGGTGCAAGATCAGGGATTAGTATGTTGTGGAGTTTTGGCATTTGATTCCAAGCATCAGTCCAGAAACGTGCCATCCTGCCATTCCTCACTTCCCAGAAACTGTGCCCTTGTATCAGCTGATAGTGATGTTTGGCAGCATTCCACATTACCGATCCCTTGTCAGTGGGAGTGAACCTGACAAGGTCTTCCTGAGGTCTGTTGTTAGCATATTTGGCCGTCTAGAGTTTGGCCCAGGGCTTGTCTGGATTGGAAACCCATTGCCACCAAATTTTTGCCCCCATGATGGTATTGCTGTGCTCAGGGTCTCTCAGACCAATCCCCCCTCTGTTTTTAGGCATGCAAACAGTGGTCCACTTTACCAGGGCCCATTTACGATTGGTTGTCGTGCTGCTCCACAGGAAACTGCGGTGAAGGTTTCTTATTTGCTTAAGAACCCATTTCGGCGCTGCTAGGATGGAGAACATATAAAGCGGCATAGCCTGAAGAACGGATTTGATGAGCACAACTCGACTGACCAGGTTTAAGGTTCTATGAGTCCACAGGCTAAGACGATATTCGAGCTTTTCAATAAGGGATTGCCAAGTGGAGTGTTTTATGGCAGAGGCAACAAGCGGAGCTCCCAGATATTTGGAAGGGAGAGAAGCAGAAGGGAATCCTAAAATGCAGGTAACCGCGGTCTTGACCGAGGGGGGAGTGTGGAAGAAGAAAATCTGAGACTTGTGGTAGTTGACATCGGTACCAGAAGCTTCTGAAAAATCATTGAGCAAAGCTTTGAAGCGTGAGGCTTCCTGGACGGAGGGATATCCAAAGAGCATAGTGTCGTTGACAAACTGCTGATGGGAGTTGGCAGGGGTATTGTGAACTGAAAGACCTTTGATCTGGCGAGAGAGGAGCGCATTTTTTATGTGACGCCCTAGCCCCTCGGCCATAAGGATGAAGAGGAAGGGGGAAAGAGGGTCGCCTTGCCGGATCCCTCTAGACGGCTTAAAGGGTCGGGAGGGGATACCATTGATAAGAATGGAGAATTGAGGAGAGGTGATAAGACTCATAATCCAACGGACCCACATAGAGCAAAAACCAAAGGTTGAGAGCATGTGCTAAATGTAAGTCCATCTTAGTTTATCAAAAGCCTTAGAGAGGTCTAGTTTAAGGAGCATACCTGCTTGCTTTGTGGTTTTGAGGGAGTGAATTATCTCGTGTGTGAGAATAATTCCATCCAAAATTTGCCTCCCTTCCACGTAGCTGGACTGTTCCGGAGATATAAGCAGGGGTAGGAGGGGCTTGAGCCGGTTCGCAATCACTTTAGAGATAACTTTGTAGATAACATTGCAAAGAGCTATCGGCCTGTACTTGTCAGGGGTGATTGAGTCTTCCTCTTTTGGGATGAGCGCAATGAAGGTTGAGTTTAGAGATGGGAGCAGCCAGTGGAGGTTTCTGGATTCTTCTACAATTTGCCAGACCTCATGCTTTAACAATTCCCAGAAGGTGTGGAAGAACGTTGTGGTGAAATCATCTGGCCCAGCGGCCTTACCTTCCTTTAGTTGAGACATAGCATCGTCCACCTCCTGCATCAGAATGGGGCGAAGGAGAAGTTCATTATGCTCTTCCGTGATGATATTTGGCACATTGTTGGTTATTCTTGCAATTGTCGGGCGCCTATCTCCTTCAGGCTCGGTGTGGACTTGAGCAAAGTGCTTGAGAAATTCCTTCTCAATTTCCTCGTGAGATTCTATTTTAGCGCCTCCCTGAGTTTGAATGAAGGGGATGCTGTTGTGCATTCTTCGTTGAACCGTGGTTCTGTGGAAGAAGTTGGTGTTTCATTCCCCTTCTCTCAGCCATCTTATTCTAGATTTTTGCTTCCAGTATATTTCCTCATGTTTCGTCTGTTCCTCCAACTTGCTGTGGATGCTGCGTTCCTGTTCCAGTGTTTCTTTAGTGTGCCCCTCCGTTGTTATCTTTTGTTGGAGAGCCGATAATTCCCTGTTTAGTTCTTGTTGGGCAGTGAATATGTCACCAAAGGTCACCCTGTTCCATTGTTTTAATTGGCTTTTTACATACCTAAGTTTTTGCTGAAGCTGAAACATCTTGGATCCTTCAGGCAGATTGAAGGTTGTCCAGATATTTTTAATCATGTCCTTGAATGAAGGATGAGTGAGCGAGAACTCTTCGAAGCGGAATGGTCTTCTGGTGGGATTGCCTGGTCTTTGCCATTGAATGGAAATCGGCCAGTGATCTGAGCCAGTGTGGGGTAGGATTGCTGCCGAGAAATCTCCTCCCAGGTGGACCCCATTATCTGATAAGAGGAAGCGATCCAATTTGGAGGCTATTTGATACCTTCCAGCTCTGCGATTGCTCCAAGTGAAGGTTCCATTACCGAAAGGCATATCTATGAGAGAGGCATTCTGAATGAATTCTTTGAAGTGGGAGCTTTTAGGGTCCAGTCTATTGCGCCCGCCAATCTTCTCTTCGAGCTTGGTGATCATATTAAAATCCCCACCTATTATCCAGAGTGGGTGCTTTCTATCATTGCCCAAGGCCTCTATAGTATCAAGGAGGGCAGTTTTACCTCCCGCGTCCTGAGGGAAGTAGACATTTGAGAGATTTCCATGTATATTCGTACCAAGGATGTGGAAAGTCGCTTGGATGAAATGATGTGAGGCATGCAGATCTGATATGGCTATTGCCTGTGTGTTCCAAGCAATGGCGAGCCCTCCCGAAGCGCCCGAGGCATCCACTGCTGCCGCTCGACAGCTTGGCCAGGCCTTGGAGAGAATGCTGTCTAAAGTTGAGCTGTTACATTTAGTTTCTTGCAGAAAGCACATTTGTGGTTTTTCCGCCTTAATCATGTGTTTTAACATTCTAAGTTTGCTGGGGCTATTTAGCCCTCTGACATTCCATGATACTTGCTTCATATTTAACTATTGATGGAGGGTTTGTAGTACTTCGTCAGTTTAGCATACCTGCCCGAGTCTACCAATATCTTTCCTACCTCAATCGTTCTCTGGAGATCCGTTTTTCTTCCTCTTTTCTTGGATTCTTTTCGGAGTTGGTATCCGTCCCATTGGCTGCCAGGTTGTATGCCTAGTTGTTGCTGATGAAAGGCTCTGGAAATAACAACCTCCAGCTTGTTGATTTGATCCTCTGAGATGCTGTCGTAGGCCTTCTTATGGCAGGCCAGTTCTAGCTCTATGATGTCTAGGCCAGTCATTTCTATACTTCCGAGTTCTTCTTCCATTCTCTGCACTTTATTGTCTTCGTCCTGATTTGACTCTGAGTTTGGTTGAGGATCTAGCTTTCCGTCAATATCCATAGCCTTTCCTTTTCCTTCCAGCTCTGTGAATCCATTCAAAAGGGTAGCCGGGCTGCTGAGGGGGGCGGGGGATGTTTGGATGTGGAGGAAAAGGGAGGTGGAGGGGTGGAGGAGGTGGGGGAGGCAGAGACATCTGCAGAGAGCGGGGTCTGGTCTTCAGAGATTCTCGATAGGGTTTCAAAACTATTCTTGGTGGATGGTCCTTGATTATTCACTTGTTGGGGCTTGCTACTATTTCTAGGTTTCTTGTGGGCACGCTTTCTGCTTGGGGCCTTTGTGAAGCCATCCTGGGCCGGTGCTTCAGAGGAAACAGGGGAAGCAGTTTTAACATTGAGCGGACAGTCCCGGAAGAGATGCCCTAGAGCATGGCATTTTCTACACCTGAAGGGGACGTGCTCGTAGTCCAGAGGCTGAATCCATTCTTCATCTCTATGAAAAAGACTTATCGATTCTGGCAAAGCTTCATTCAATCTGATAAAGACACATATGCGAGCATAGGATATATGTATGCACTTTTTTGTTTCTTCGGCAGCCCTGATGAATTCCCCGATTCCATTTCCTATATTTTTAAGGATGTCTTCGTCCCAATACTCATCTGGAAGCAAGTACAACCGTATCCATACAGGCGCCCATGTGAGATCTTCCTTGTCCGGGTTGAATCTAGGAATCCAATCCCTCAGGTACAGACCTGCTGAGTTGAAAAAATAGGGCCCCTCACCCAGGATTCTGTATTTGTCCTCCAGATAGAAGAAAATCACCGTGAAGAAGCCTTTTGGTCCAAGCTCTAAGGTTACATCTCCTTTTGGCTTCCATTTCGCCGCAATCCATCCGTATAGGGCTCTCTCAGTCGACCAGAACCCGATGAACTTCCCTATAAGGGCGTGATCCCGCATGAATTCGATTCTCTGGTCTATTTTGTGTCCTGGCAGTTCTATTCTAGGACGCTCCTTGGCTATGGGTCTGCAGGTTGCAGAAGTGACTTTCGGGGTTTCCCCGCGATTCTCCCCCCTGTCTTGCGCATCATTTTTTTTTCCTTCTTGCCCTTCTGTCCTTTTGCTTCCATGCTGGTGCGATTTGTTTTGGTTCATCATTCCTTTATCTAAAGATCCGAATACCAGATCGTGTTCAGGTCCGTGCAGCGAAGTTTTTGCTCCTGGGGAGGGCTTTGACGCCCCCCCTTGCGATGATTCCATAACGAACCTGGGAACCCTGTCGCACTGATGCACGACCGGGCCCTTGGTTCAGTGTCTATAGCTGATCAGAGAAGCGCAGACTGCGCCGTGACTGAGAACCCTAATCGCTTCTGCAGAGAACCTTAATCTCGCCTCCCAACTCAATGGGATAACCTCTGGATTAGATGTTTTTAATCTTGAGACTATAAATTATTAAAAATGTTTTTTAAGGTTATATTAATGGGGAGAGAGGGAAGAATATTTCTTCTACTATTTCCACTAATTTTAGTGTATAATATTGTTTCTAATCCTATTTGATTGCTTCAACTAGATGCATTGGTTTCAATGTAGATGTTGATTTCTAATTATATTTGATTTCTTGCAATAAATGCACTGATTTCAGTGTAGGTGTGGATTTCTAATCCTATTTGATTGTTTACAATAGATGCATGTATTTCAGTGTAGTTGTCAATTTTTAGTCTTATGCGGGAACCAATGGAATGGGATTCCCACCTCTAGGTAGCGGTTCCCGTGTAACAAAGTATTATACATAATTTGAATTATCTCATGTCTTTAATAGTTGTTATATTATATTTTTTTTTATCATGACATAAAAACATTATTAAATCTAATATTAATATTATTAAATTTAATAATTTTGGTTTAATAAAGTATTAAATTTAATATGATATTCAATTTGTTATATTATAATATATATTAATATATCATGATATATATATATATATATATATTATATATATATAATATATATATATATATTATATATATATATATATATATATATATATATATATATTATATATATATATATATGGATATGGATGGAAGAAAAAGGATATAAAGTTATAGAGGGAGTGACAAGGGAGAGATGAAGATAAACTGAATGAGATGGGATAGGAGGAATGGAGAGAGAGAGAGGGACAAAAGGGTAAGAGACAGAGAGGGAGACAGAAAGATGGAGGGGGGAGAGGGGGAGAGAGAGATAAGGTTGGAGAGAAGAGAGAGAGCGAGAGAGAGATCAGGGGAGAAAAGGGAGGTAGGAGAGAAAAGGAGAGAGTGGAAGGACTAAAGAGAGTGGGAGAGAGGTAAGGATGGAGAGAGATTGTGCGTTTTGGGGTGATATAAATAGACAAAGAAGGAGAGATAGAAGGAAGGGGAAGACAAGGAGAGATAAGAAGAGAGGGATGGATATAGTAACATAGTTGGAGGGTGAAGAGAGAGGGGAGGTAGAGAGACATAGAGATGTGGAAAAGAAAGGGAGAGAGAGGAAGGAAAAGGGAGAGAATGTGAGAGAGAGACGGAGAGAGGGAGAGAGAGAGAGATGGAGTTGGAGGGTGAGAGAGGTAGATAAGAATAAATGCATAGAGAGAAAAGAGATGAGAGAGAGGGAGTGATGAGGGAGCGAGGGAGAGAGGAGAGCAAGAGGGAATAGAGATATAAGAGAGAGAGGAAGTGTGAAGGGGAAGAGATAGGGAGAGGAAGAGGGAGGGAGAGATATATAGATATGGAAAAAGGGTGTGTATTTTTTGGGAGTGTGTTGTGCCCTACAACAACCCCCCATTTCATATCATTAAAATTTTCAAAAATATAATGTGAAATGGGTCCCTTTTAATTTTTGTTTCAAATTGGTATCAATTTAAAGTTCTATTTCACAAAGAGGCTTTTCAATAAAACCAATAAATAAAAAACCCGATATAAAACGATTTATCTTTATCATTGCGATAAAGCAATCGCAAGATCGCATATCACAATGACAAAGAAACACAATGTAAAGGACATATTGGTTTTCGCCGATGCGAAATCGCTATCGGATATCAGCAAAGCATAAAGTAACACGGAGTAATGATCCTTGCCACAATGCGATGCGAAATCGGCAATCGGCAATCAGCAATAGCACCTAAAGCGCAACTAAACTTATCTTCAACTGATGCGATGTGATATCGCTATCGGCAATCGGTGATTCACCATGCCCTCATCCTAAGCGGTACTACCAGCGATATCCGATGCGATGCGATATCGGATATCGGTGATCGGGGGTTCCAAGCAAAACCAATGCAATAACTTAAGAATTTCCCCGATGCCCGATTTCGCAAGAGGTAAATGGCACATTTCTCAAGGTAACAGTCATAAAGGCAGTTTGATTTGATTTATTCGTAATTAAGGCCATATCCTTTGGAAAAGCCGCTCATCCGTGTTCAAACCGCCAAATCGCCCTCAACATGCTTTAAATAAATCATTTATCCATTAATCGAAGCAATTGTAATTAATGAGACTGACAGGCCGTAATGACCATTTAATAAGAAAAACAGGCTTGAAGCCATCGACATATTTGCTCCTAAGGCCACCTCAAGTCGATTAATTACTGTGAATGCGCCAAGATATATATATACTTCATTCTGTTCGATTCATGATATTGTTGCATGTGTTGCGCTTACCTTTTACTCTGCGCATAATTATTTCACAGAAACAGAAGAAAGTGGAATGGGAAAGAAATCTAAGAAGACTACAATGCCTACTGCCCCGCCAGTCGCAGGGCTATCTGTCGCTGATCCAACTGGGAATAACAATGGACTAATATCAGATACAACATGCTTAGGACTTCCCAAGACCACTTGGCAGGGGACTTACAATTTGATTGAGGCCGAAGGGCCAATAGTGACCGAAGTGGAGATTTTATGCGACAATACGAGCAAGTCCGATGCCAATCTAAAAGACTTGGCTGATTCCTTCCTACACAGAATAGCGGCTCGGGAGCAGGTTCTTCCTTACACAGATGTGGTAAGGTGGGAACTCCAAGAACTCCCAATTGTCGATAAACTGTTTGAATCTACGAATGGGAGGGTTTTCGGCTTGTTTCGAGCCGAAGACCTAAGGCTAATGTATCACCTGCCACGAGAAGAGAAGAATTATAATGCTGCATTTTTGGAGAAGTTTCGAGAAGAAAATGAGACCGAATCTGAACCTATTTGAGACTGGAGACATAATCCAGCAAAACACAAGCATGAAACCTCGGGTAAGTACTCAGTTGACTCCCTGTGTTCACCTTACTGTTATGCTGGAGTTATGATGTGTAGGCTATGGGGATTGCATGATTCTGCCAACATCACCATAGAAATGGTCCCCCTGATTGAGGCAGCATGCAGTGGAGAAATCATGGACTGGGCGGTCATATTTTCCGACAAGTTAGCCAAAGCCATTCTTGACTTCAGGTCTGACTATCGTGTCACAAAAAGGGTTATTCCGCCATTTTACTATAGTGCATATATTATGGATGTATTGTGTTTTAATTCTGAATTTTCTGTACTGGGATGGAGGTGGACATCGTAAGACCCCCCACCCATTCACATATATCATCGAAAACTCTGGAAGACTAGTTATAAGCACCACCTGTACCAAATCTCCAACGGTTTTATGTTACCAATTCATTATTTAATTTTTAATAAGCCTGCCCCTAAAATATCTGAGCAAGAAGCTGTAGATTTGACTGCAGTAGTGAGTTGGTTTGGGGAGGAGAAATTCACTTATATCAGAGTTTTTGGCAGTCAGGCTAAGCCACATGTGTTACCACTCTACATCCCTGATAAGTTACTTGCCAGGGAGGTAGCCTATCAAATCAGCGCTGAAGGGGTTACCCAAACCTTGAAAAGGGATAAAAAACATGTTTGGCCTTCTTTTCCATTGTGGATTGGAATGTATACCCTGCATGAAATCAAGCATGCAAAGAAGGAAGCCGAGAAAATGAATTTTCTCACCCTGGCCACTTTGCCAAGGAGGCAGTATGATCCGAAAAAGATCGCTTACAATGCGCTCGACCAGGCCAAATTGGCCAAGGTCGAGCACAAAGAAGACAAATTCGAAGACTTGTTCACATCAGACGAATCATTGTATCAAGTCAAGTCGCTTTCCCGAAATGTTTATAATGATGAAGGACTAGTTGAGTTTAACAGAATCAGAGAACAGAGGTTGCAAACTCTGCCTCTAGACCTGTTAGCGACTGTACCGATAGCAACCAGGTCAAGCGAGTCTGAACAGTGACATAATACACCACCTCCTACTACATCAAAACAGCAGGAGGATACGCATAGCCAAAGGCAGGAGGCAACTCAGGAAAATGCACAGCAACAAGAAGAAACCCAAGAAAAGACCCAAGAGGAGAGCAGCTCTAAAGGTAACCAAGATCCATTAGTTGATCTGAATTTGCTCCAGCAATGGAATAAATTGAGTACAATCATCAATAACTTAGAGTGCTCAAAATATGATGAGGTTTCAAAGGAAGGCGATACACAAGAAGCGACATCAAAACCGGTTTCAGGTGAAACCAGTGGCCTACCCAAAACAAAAGAACTAGAGATAATTCCTAAAGATCCAACGGGAGAGATTGTTTTGCAAATTGAAGAGATCCCCCCTTTAGATATATTTTACAGCCCTAAGCATAAAGTCGTCGTAAAGCGACAGAGGAAAAGGAGAAGAACTGATCAACCTTCCCCATTCCCTGAATTGACAGTAATGGGCAATGTCGTATGGAAAGAAGAATTCAACCCCTCCGATGACTTAACCAAGCTATCACAGTTCGCTGGAGCATATTCGGCGGCAACTATTGATAAAGAAACGGAGGTGAGTAATTTGTTGAAAGCAAAGGATCAGGATATCTCTTCACTACAGGCGAGACTATCAGAAGTCCAGCAGAGGGCAGAGCAGGCCGAGAAAGAATTGCTAGCACAGCAGCAGAACAATAACTAGCTAGTCAAGCAATTACAAGAGCAAAACAGAGGATAGATGAAGGCGCAGTGCAAAGGCAGAAGGAGCTATCAGTGGCACTGGAGTAGTTAAGAATATCGACTGAGGGAACAATAAAAGAAAAAGATGAACAAATCTCTCAATTGACCACTAAAATTGAGCAAATGAAAAATCTACCTAAGATAGATGAATTTAAAGCAGAAGCGCTCCAGCTAAATAAAGGATTGATTAATCAGGTTAAGCTGTTATGTCAACATCTCATACGAGTAGAACCATTGTGCAAATTGTCAGCGTCTATAAGCGAAAACGTAGACAGAGCAAGGGCCGACTTGGATCAGGCAGAAGAAACACTGACAAACTTTATAGAATGGCAGGATTCAAATATAGGTCGGGCAGCTAATCTACCAAGAATTCTAGAATCGCACAAAGAAATATTGTTCACAGAATGGAAATCACAACTGATGGAAGCAGAAAGAGAGACTTCCAGATGTAGGACAATCAGTGGAAATTTAATTGAATTAGTAAATAATACATTGTATTTATCTAACACAATTTCCCAATGCACTCCAGGTCAATTAACAACAGCAAATATATTGGAGCATTCATGCTTACCGGACTTGGAGAAAAGCGCAAGATTGATCGCTGGAGTCAACAGTCTGACATGGGATGCGTATTGGTTCTTTTTAATCAAACCATATAGCCAAAGAGCCATCTTGAAGTGCCTAACCGATGTTGTCGGTTATATTATACCCAACATCCAGGATGCAACCTTCGCCGCCCAATTCAGTTTACGCCTCAACAAACCGCCAGAAGTAGAACCAATGCTCGCGATAAGCCAGCTAACGTTTAAAGGCAAGCAACCTGAGGCATGACTCATTTCGCCGACTGCCAGATCGCCCCTGAGAAGTAGACCAGATTTATTGATACCAATTTAGTAGGATTTTTTTTCATAGATCTTTTTAGTATAGTAGTATTTAAAGACCCTTTCATGCATTTAGAAAGGGTCGTAAAAGTTTTGTATATGACTTAAACACTGAAGTTTCACTATTGTACTTCAGGGATATTCTTTTATGAAACTTGACCAATTATTCTGAATATGTATAAGGAAAGCTTTTATGCAAATGTGCACTATTGTCATTGTTTGAAAGCATTTCTATTGAAGAAGGAATTCTGAATAGCGATTGATATTTCTGATCGATCTACAGCTCACATGGTACTATTATCTGCGTCTCTATTCTTTTTCGTTATATGAATTGTTATTGAAATCGCTCTCGCTATTATCGCTTATATATATCTGTGTTTTTCATAGCATTCTTTATGCTTTCCACTATTGGTTGTTTATCGCATGCTCTCCTTTTAGACGTATATATGTATCGATGATATGAACTGGGTGGTTATCCCCGATGTTATGGCAACGATTTCCGAGGCCTCAACATTTCTGGCGCTAGAAGGAGGGCATACGCTATGAATGGCGAGTAAGCCAACACCTACAAACCATTCAAAGAGCAACTCACCCTCCACCTCTCCTCGAATATCTCGTTCGCATTCTGAATCTCCAGTATTCAAACGAGACGAATAGGAATCAACCACTACTGCTCAATTACATCATACTTCAGAACACTTAAGTCCGGAGTCCCCTGAAGTCCAATCCATCATCCAAAAACTTCAAGGCTTCTCAATATCCCCTCCTAGATCTGAAGTATCACAAGGCAGTCACCTTCGCAATTTCACTTACCCTCATCTTACAGACTTCAAGTGAAAGCTAGGTATGAGCCACCTGAATTTCCTTTACCTGAAAGGAAAAGGATCAAAAAGACAACTGAAGGTTCTGGTAGTGATACCCTTTCTACATCATATTCCATTTCATCAGCACCTGTGTAAAGTCATACACCCACATCACCACTTCATATAGTTGTTCACCAAGGGACTTCATCTCAAGCATCACAATCTTTTCAGTCAATACTTCCGCCTCCACCTCAAGCACCTGGAACACCACAAGCGAACATCAGTAATCCTAAAATGGCTCAAAGACCATGGAGAAGTCCTGGTGCGGTTACTATGCCTGCACCTTTACATCCATTACCTGATTACCCGGAAAAATGGATACCCAAATTCAATCCAGATGCTGGAACTTCTGCAGAAGAACATATTAACAATTTTATGCTGTCATTCAATCTAAAGGGAGTCACTGAAGAAGACATGGTAGTAAGATTGTTTCCCTATTCACTACAAGGATCTACAGGGTCTTGGTATTTTTCCTTACCCTCTGGATCCATCACGAGTTCGAATATCTTCCAGGAACAGTTTCTCACCAAATACGGTGATGACAGATCCTTAGCTACACTTTTCCATGATCTTTCAAACTTAAGGATCGAATCAAGAGAACCCATCAGGGAGTTCAACTCCAGATTTAACAAACTCTTGAATAAGATCCCCACTGATGATAAACCAAGCGAACAAGTTAGAAGCGAGTGGTATATCACTGCTTTTCCTTCAAACATTGCTATATTTGTTGATAGGGCCAAACAGCCCACATTAGCCGAGAATATGAAGGAAGCACTCACAGTAGAAAAAAGTGTAATCGCCTTAGAAAAGAAAACTGCCTTGGAAGAAAGAAAATCTGAAAAAGTGTCCTTTAAAGACGACTCTAAGAAAAAGAACATTAAGGATCCATATGACATGGAGGGCCTTCAAAAAGTCCTTAAAACGATGTCGAACAAAATGGTTGAAATCAAGAAACAAGTATCAGAATCCTCAACGAAGAAACCATATAGGAATTTCAAGAAACCCGAATCCAAACCCCCTAATGTTATATCATATGCAGACTCGGATCTTGAGGAAGAAGAAGAGGAAGAAACAGTTATACCATCTGAAGGAGAAGAAGAAGAAGTAGTTGAATGTCACGGAATGTGGGACTTTATACTCCCTAATTCCAATACTGATGCCGAACAAGAAGCCTTTCCTGTCACTACAAGGAGTAAAGGTGCTCCCGAAACTGTCCAAGCTAATCCTAAGAAAAGGAGTGCCGGAACCAATACTGTAAAGGAAAAGGTACCCGTTAGAAAACTAGTCGCAACAGTAACAAACAATCAGCCATCATCTTCCACTACGCCTTCACCATCTAAGACTTTAGTAATTTCTGATTCGATGGATTACAACATTGTCGATGACATGAAGAAAACTAAGGCAAACATCACCATGTTTGAACTTAGTAAATTAAAACATCAGCAAAAATTACTACTCAAAGAGTTTAACACCGTCCCTTCTTCCCCTCTTCCCACCACTAAAGCTGCAAGTGATTCTGGACAACCCCCTGCTGGTAGAGTTGAGGCAACCGACAAAATTCTGATTGGAGATAGATCAAACTCCCATACCCCTCCTTTTCTCCTGACTTATGAAATTTATAATCGAAATCTGCACAACTGCTTAACTGATTCTGGAGCATCTTCCAATATAATGCCTGCTTCAATTTGTTCCAAACTGAATATAGAACCCCAGAAGTCTTGTATTCACATCGTGCAGTTAGATAGAACTAAAGTTCAAGTCCTAGGAGAAATAAACTCTGTAACAATCAGGTTATCGGCAAATCCAAGAATTGTCCAAAGGATCGATATTCTAATCGCCGATATACATGAATTTTATGGATTGATTTTAAGCAGGGATTGGTCAAAAAGACTCCATGGGTATATCTCCACCGATTGGTCACATATGTGGCTCCCCTATAAGGGCAAGCCCAATCAAATAAAGATTGATTGAGAGAAACATATGACCCATACTGTTACAAAATTTGAACAAGAAAACCAGCCAGTCGCGTTCAACAATAATATCCTAG
>APFE030630079.1:25081-78137 GCA_000404065.3 Pinus taeda | reverse complement strand
AGGATTAATGAAATTTCTGAAATCCCTTTTCCTCATAATAAAAAATCCATGCAGTCATTCTTAGGCCAAATTAATTTTGTAAAAAGATTTATTCCAGATTTTTCTCAAATTATTTTACCACTTCAAAATATGATTAAGAAAAATTCAGTCTTCAAATGGGGAGTACCAGAAAAGGAAGCATTTGAACTAATCAAGAAATCAATAATCAATGCCCCAGCTCTAAATATTCCAAATTTTTCTAATCATTTTACATTGTACACCATCGCATCCGATTCTTCTTACACCGCAGTATTTACGAAGAACAACGATCACAATTTGGAAGCACCGATTTCGTTCTATAGCTCAAATCTTCAAGGTTCAGAATTGAACTATTCTGAAGTAGAAAAACAAGCCTTTGTTGTGTATAAAGCGGTTAAACATTACAGACCATTCCTATTGAAATCCCATACACAAGTTATAGTTCCTTTCTCCTCAGTTAGACAACTATTAATCTAGAGAGAACTAGGAGAAAAAAGAGCAAATTGGGTAACAGCGCTTCAGGAATACGACATAGAAATAAAGCCGGCAAAGATTGTTAGAGGTCAAGGTTTTTGCAGGTTATTGGCAGGTGCATCCAACATTCCAGAATCAAGCGATACAGATCAACCTGAAATCATCAATCAGGTAAGTGCCACCAATTCTGAATCACAGTATGCTGATTTAATATTTTACCTAAAAAATGGATATGCACCTCCCAACTTGTCCTACAAAAACAAAAGGGCCATAAGGTTGAAAGCAAAGAATTTTACGATTATTGATGATGTTCTGTTTAAACAAAATTACGATTCCGTTTTACTAAGATGCCTTGAGAAACAGGAAGCACAAAAGGTCTTGCAGGAATTGCACGACGGACCAGCAGGAGGCCACTTCGGAGCTGATACAACAGCTCACAAAGTCATCCATGCCGGATATTACTGGCCCACTCTGTTTAGAGACGCTCATGAATATGTAAGGAAATGCCCAAGTTGTCAAACTTCGAGTGGAAGACAAAAGAAATCAGCCTTTCCCTTACAACCGGTCAACATTGAACAACCATTCGAGCAATGGGGATTGGACATTATTGGAGAAATTACTCCTAATTCTTCCAAATAGCACAAGTATATCCTTACTGCTACTGATTCCTTCACCAAGTGGGTTGAAGCAATTATGCTAAAAACAACAAACTCTGAAGCCATTATTGAATTCATAGATCAATTCATCATTACCAGGTTTGGTGTCCTGAACGCTCTTGTTTTTTATAATGCATCATACTTTTCAGGCAATGCTATGTTTGATTTCGCAATCAAAAGAGGTTTCAAACTCAAATATTCAGCTAACTATTATCCCCCCAGGGAAATGGTTTAGCAGAATCTACAAACAAAAATCTGATTAAAATTATCAAGCAAACTATCGAACAGAATCATAAGAACTGGCACAAATCTTTAATATTTGCATTATGGGCTGACAGGATAATGCAAAAAGCTTCTATAGGTTCTTCTCCGTTTAAACTTGTGTATGGAAAAGAAGCAGTGCTACCAACAAATCTCATCCTTCCTTCTCTAGCCCTAGTTCAATTTATTGAAGAAATCCCTTCTTCTTCTTTACAACTTAGACATGACCAAATTCTAAAATTGGAAGAAGAAAGAGAAAAATCCAAAATCATTCATGCGAAACATCAGCAGATCATCAAGTCATCATTTGATTCAATTTCATCCGGTTCCAAACAATTTCAAGTCGGTGATTTGGTCCTGAAATGGGACAAAGCCCATGAAGATAAGGGAAAACACACCAAGTTTCAGAAGATGTGGCTTGGACCATTTCAGATCTATGAAAAGATAGGCCATTCAACCTTCATACTACAAGATTTATCAGGGCTGAGAGATTCTCTCCCTGTTAATGGTCTCATCTTAAAGAAATTCTTCAATTGAGGAGGTAACCCCTTCCCCTTTAAATAGCAATTTTTGTAGTTTGTAGGAGGATTAGAAAATAAAGCTGTAAGGTATCTTCTATTTGACTTTTGTCGTACTTAAAGAGTTTCTCAAAACAAGTAGTGTGATATTTACTTTTAAATAAATATAAGTCTTAAACAAAAGGAATGATCTCGAGGAAATTAGATATAATTGCATTCTGAAACTACACTGCAATCTTAGTGAACTCCTCTCAAAGTTTATAAATATTGTAAATCTTTTTATATTTTTAAAATTGGTCACGAAAATGTTATCAATATCAAAATAGGAGCTAATCCAATTTCAACATCTCCAACTCTTACCTTGTCATCCATCTTCTCTTAAGGAGGAAATTGTCTATCCCACTTACCAAAGTTTGTGATTACTCAGAATGTAATTCCAAGAATACTAAGATATAAAAGATAAGAGGTCTTATTATAAGCCTGCTTACCATGTTCATAGGGAAATAGTTTAGCCGAAATTACCAATACTGCATACCAAAACAGGGTAATGGCTTCAATTATAAGACAAGGGGTCTCATCACGAGCCAGCTTGTTCGGTTAGATTACTACCAGTGAATGGCATTGTCACATAGCTGGCCACCAAACCAGGGCAATGGATTTTTATCTTACAAAATAACAAAAAAGAGAAAAGGAAAACAAAATGTGAAAAACATATTTTGAATTCATTTTTTTAATCATGCTCTAAGGTGAATGGGACAGTAGACAATGATATGGTTAAAAGGTATCCCTGCCGAAACTATGGATGTTTGCTGGCAGCAGAGCCTCTACCTATGACAAAGGAGTTAATTTTAATAGCTGATTTGGAAAGTTTTTCTGTTTTATCAATACCAACCAACAGAGGCCAATTTAAAATCTAGAATGTATATATTTTAACAAAAAGGGGAATTAGCTGAGAAAGTTTTGTTTTGTTTGGAATGCAACTATACCTAGTTATATTAGAATTTTCCCTTTTGATAAAATTTCTATTTTGAAAAAGTTTAAGTATTTCTATAATTTCCATAGATAAACTGTTTCCTTCCAGTGAAATCGCCATGTGTTTTTTTTTGTGCCTACAACAACCCCCATTTCATATCAATATTATCTCAAAACCATAATATGAAATGGGTCCCTTTTCAATTTTGTTTTTAATTGGTATCAATTTAAGTTCTATTCTAAAAGGCCCGAAGAAATAAAAGAAAACATTACCAAAAAGCCTTTTCCATAAACCAATAAAAAAACCTTAACGTAAAACGACTAATATTTTGTCATTGCGATAAAGTGATCGCAAGATCGCATATCGCAATGACAAAGGGAACACAACTTGAGGACATATTGCTTTGTTCCGATGCGAAATCGCTATCGGATATCGGTAATAATAGAATTGACGCAAATAAGCTCCCTCTTTCTCCGATGCGATGCGATATTGACGATCGACAATCGGCGATAATGAATTAGCGCAAATAAGCTCCCTCTTGCCCCAATGTGATGTGATATCGCTATCGGCAATCGACGATTGACTATGCATGCCTTCTTAACTGCCCCACTCGCTACTCCCGATGCGATGCGATATCGCTATCGGCGATTGGGGATTCCAAATGTAACAAAAGCAATGACTTATTATTTTCCCCGACGCCCGATTGCGATAGAGGTATAAGCGCAGTTTTCAAAGAAAATCTTGAAAGCAGTTTAATACGATTTATTCGTAATTAAGGCACTATCTTTCAAAAATCTGCTCATCCGCGCTCAACCGCCAAATCTCCAAGGCACGCTTCAAATAAATCATTTGGCCATTAATCGAATTGACTGGTATTAATAAGATTGACAGGCCTTAATGGCCATTTAATGAATAGCAAGCCTGCGATCTGTTTACAGATTTGATTCGAAGCCATCTTAAGTCAATCGATCACCATGAATTATTTATCACATATAGTATTATATATATATAATTAGATATATATATATATATATATATATATATAGATATATATATTAATCAGTCTATTCGATTTATGTTATTATTTCCTGTATTACGCCTATCGTTCTCTCTGCGCAGAATTCTCCCGCATAAACAGATTTGAGCAGAATGGGAAAGAAATCCAAGAAGACCACAATGCCTTCCGCTTCGTCGGCCGCAGGGCAACTTGTTGTTGATCCAGGCAATAAAAAGAAAGGTCTCATATCGGACACTACATGCCTGGGACTTACCAGAGCTACTTGGCAAGGCACATATAATCTGATTGAAGCTGAAGACCCGAGGGTGACAAGGATACAAGTTTCTGCCGACAGCACCAGTAAATCCAAGGCTAACCTGAGTGATTTAGCCAACTCCTTTCTTCATAGAATAGCAGCCCAGGAGAAAATTCTCCCATATATAGATGTGGTAAGATGGGTGATTCAAGAAATCCCAATTACCGATAGAACTTTCAGTACTATAGATGGGAGGATTTTCGGTTCTTTTCGAGCCGAGGATCTAAGGCAAATGTATCATTTGCCGACGGAGGAGAAGAAGTATAACACGACATTCCTAGAGAAATTCTGAGAAGAAAATGAGACTGAGTCCGAACCAATTCGAGGTTGGAGACAAAATCCAACAAAGCACAAGCATGAATCCTCGGGTAAGTACTCAGTCGATTCTCTATGCTCTCCTTATTGCTATGCTGGGATTATGATGTGCAGACTATGGGGATTACATGATTCTGCCAATTTTACCATAGAAATGGTCCCCTTAATGGAGGCGGCATGTAGTGGAAAAATAATGGGTTGGGCGGATATACTATCCGATAAGCTAGCAACTGCCATTCTTAATTTCAGATTCAACTCTCACGTCACTGAGAGGTTCATTCCGCCATTTTACTACAGTGCCTGTGTATTAGATGTTTTATGTTTTAATTCTGAATTTCCTGTGCTAGGATGGAGGTGTACGTCGCAAGACCCCGCACCCGTCCACATATATCATCAAAAGTTGTGGAAGACCAACTACAAACACCACTTGTATCAAATCTGCAACGATTTCATGTTGCCTATTCATTATTCCATTTTCAATAAGCCTGCCTCGAAGATTTCTGACCAAGCGGGGGTGGATTTAACTGCCGTAGGGAGTTGGTTTGGAGAAGAAAAGTTCACCTATATTAGGGTTTTTGGCAGTCAAGCCAAGCCCCATATGCTTCCTCTATACATCCCTGATAAACTACTTGCCAGGGAAGTAGCCTATCAGATAAACGTCGATGGGGTTACTCAGACCCCAAAAAAAGAAAAGAAGCATGTCTGGCCCTCCTTTCCTTTGTGAATTGGTATTTACACTCTGCATGATCTCAAACATGCAGAGAAGGAAGCTGAGAAAATAAATTCACTGACTCTAGCAACTTTGCCGAGCAGGTGATTCGATCAGAGGAAAGTCACCTACAATGCACTCGACCAGGCCAAATTGGCCAAGTTTGAGCACAAAGAAGACAGATTTGAGGATTTTTTTCATCGGCCGAGTCGCTATATCAAGTTAAATAGCTCGCCATAAAAGAATACAATGATGAGGGGCTAGTCGAATTTAACAAAATTAGAGAGCAGAGGTTGCAAACTCTGCCTCTAGACCTGTTAGTGACTACTCCAACAACAACAAAATCAAGCGAGCCTGAGTAGTGACGTGATAAAGAACCTCCTATTACATCGAAGCAGCAGGAGGAAGTGCATGACCAGAGGTAGGAAGAAACCCATGCAAACTTACAGAGACAGGAAGAAACCCAGGCGAAAACTCAAGAAGAGAGCAGTTCAAAAGTTAATGATGATACACAGATTGATTCGAAATTGCTCCAGGAATGGCAGCAATTCAATTCAATCATCAGCAATCTAGAATGCTCTAAAGATGATGAGGTTTCAAAAGAGGGCGGCACATAGGAAGCGACATGAAAGCAGGTTTTGGGTGAAACCAACGACCTACCCAAATTAAAGGAAACGGAAATAATTCCTAAGGATCCATCGGGCGAAATCATTTTGCAAATAGAAGAGATTCCTCCCTTGGATGTCTTCTACAGCCCTAAGCATAAAGCTATTGTGAAACGACAGAGGAAGAGGAGAAGGGCTGATCAACCTTCTGTATTCCCTGAATTAACAGTAACGGGCAATGTGGTATGGAAGGAAGAATTTGATCCCTCCGATGACTTGACAAAGCTATCACAATACGCTGGAGCATATTCGGCGGCAACAATAGATAAAGCATCGGAGGTGAGTAGTCTATTAAAGGCAAAAGATCAAGATATCTTTTCGTTACAGGCTCAATTATCAGAAGCGCAGCAGAAAGCAGAGCAGGCAGAACAGCAATTGCTAGTACAGCAACAAAATAATAATCAGCTGACTAAGCAATTGCAAGAAGAAAAATAGAGGATTGACGAAAGCGCAATCCAAAAGCAAAAGGATCTATCGGCAGCATTGGCACAATTAAAAATATCAACTGAGTGAATGATAAAATCCAAAGATGAGAAAATCACTCAATTATTAGCTCAAATTGAGCAAATGAAAAATCTCCCTCAGGTAGATGAGTTTAAAGCAGAGGCGTTTCAATTAAATAAAGCATTGATAAATCAAATGAAGCTCCTATGTCAGGAAATCACCCAGGTAGAGCCATTGTGCGACTTAGTGGCATCCATAAATGAAAAAGTAGAAAAGGCAAGGACAGATTTGGATCAGGCCGAAGAAACATTGACAAATTTTCTGGAATGACAATATTCCTATCAGGGCCAGGTAGCTAACCTACCAAGAATTCTGAAATCACACAAGGAAATATTATTCACAGAATGGCAATCACAGTTAATGAAGGCAGAAGGAGCGATTTTAAGGTGCAAGGCAACCACTAGTAATTTGGTTGAATTGGTAAATAATACTCTTTACTTGTCTAATATGATTTCTCAATGTACTCCAGGCCAATTAACAACAACAAAGATGTTGGAGCATTCATGCTACCCAGAGCTGGAGAAAAATGGAAGGTTAATTGCAGGGATCAACAGTTTGACATGGGATGCCTATTGGTTCTTCTTAGTAAAGCCGCACAGCCAGAGAGCCGCCTTAAAATGCCTCACAAATGCTATCGGGTATATCATACCCGATATTCAGGATGCCACCTTTACTGCCCAACTCAGCTTGCGCCTCAACAGACCTCCCGAAGTTGAGCCAATGCTTGCGATAAGCCAGCTCAGGTTTAAAGGCAAGCAGCCTGAGTCATGATTCACATCGCCGACTGCCAGATCGCCCCCAAGAAGATAGATAGTATTAAATGATGCCAATTTAGTAGGATTTTGTTTCATAGATTTTTTTTAGTTAATAGTATTTATAGACCCTTTCATGCATTTAGAAAGGGTCGTAAAGTTTTGTATATCACTTAAACCCTGAAGTTGCACTATTGTACTTCAGGGATATTCTTTTATGAAACTGGACCAATTATTCTGAATTTGATAAGGGAGACTTTTATACAAATGTGCACTACTGTCTTTGTTTAAAAACATCTCTGTGTTGAAGGAAGAATTTCAAATAGCGATTGATATTCAGGATTGACTAGCAGCTCATATAGTACTATTATCTGTGTCTGAACTCATTCTTGTTATATGAATTGTCATTTGATCGCTCTTTGCTATTATCGCTTATATATATGTGTTTTAACAACATCCTTTATGCATCCCACTATTGGCTGTTTATAGCATGCTTTTCTTTCAATCGTATATGTATCGATGATATAAATGGTGAATGCAGTAGTAATTTGTGTTAATCGCTTCGTTTGACTATTCATATGAAGTAATCTTTAAATGATTGAATATCTGTGTTTATTTTACAAAGTCATCTATATGCCTGTTAAATAGATAAGGATTATTAAACGCTGCATTTCAAATGAATAAGTTGTTCCCGGGATTAGTATTATTTTTCTTATTTTTGTTAATAGAATAAGTTATCTGCCTATCATTAAAACAGACAACACATCACTCATCCATCCCTTTTATTCATTATCGGGAAACTGGTCCCGTTATATCCAGACGGAGCCACCATCCCAAACGGAAAAGGAGTTGTACTATGGTCCAGACCGGGTGGTTATCCCCCAATGTTGTTGCAGCGATTTTCGAGGCATCAACAAGTAGCTAACCAGTCATCCTCCGCTAGTTTCCTACCTGTTTTTGAAGATCTCGCACCTATCGAGCTCTACTAGAAGCACAGTTTCATTCTATAGGAGCCGGGAGATTTCTACAGGAAGGGTTCTACAGGAAAGGCAGAGAACAACTCTGTAGAAAGAAAACTCAGCATTTTCATCAAAATTCAAGCTCAAAACGAGGTAGGCTCAAGAAAACTTCTCTGTTTATGATTTGTTTAAGTAAGATGGTAAATTGAACAGGGCAGTAGATTGAAAAAGAGAGTGGAATTCTGCCTGTGCATTGAAAAATTGAAAGTCTACCTACATATTTCCCTGAGTCTACACAATTGCTTTTTCTCTCTGCATCCAAAATCTGCCCATCCTTTTTCAAACTATCCTGTAAGAAAGATACATGCAGCAGTAAAGGCCAACCTGTGTGTGTGTTAAAAAATGAATGTGCATATCTATCTATGTGCTGAGAAAAGAACCTGTGTCCTTATCCTTTGTTCTGTAGAAAAAAATTCTTTCTTTTCAAAACTAGGAAGTCAAATTCAGGGTGGCAGCAGTTTAAAATAGGAGAATTATTTCCATTTGATATTGCAAAGAAGCACCCAGGAAATTCCTTCTTGGGTTCAGAAAAAACAAAATTAAGCTATCCTCTGTTTCAGTGGTTGATTGTTCTTTTCCCACCTGATCATTTTCTTTTCTGGTTAAAACATAAAAATAGCACTCAACACCATGCTAGGAGGATTCATGAGGAAAGAACCCTTAGACTCTAGCAAATTGCGTGAGAAGCCTGAGGTGGTGGACCTTTTCACCAGGGCAAACTGGATATCCTTCTTTGACAGAATTCAGGGTTATGATGAGGAGATAACCGAAGAGTTTTTGATGTCCTTGAGACCACATTCAAAGACACATGCCACAATTAGTTTTAGGGGTTTGACCCTAGAACTTACACCTGATATCATCAGTAGAATTATTGGTTTACCATTGGGGCTCCCTTGGGGCAAAGAGGAGAGATCATTGGGACAAGTTGCTAAGAAAACATTTTTCTGCCTAAGGAGCATCCTGTAGAAGATAAAAACGGGGTTAGAAGGAAAAGCTTGCCTCCTCTCTGGAGTGAAGTCAGCTATACAAATAATGAAGTATATCACATTTGAAGGGAGTTTCAACATCATTTATGGATATCATTTCAGGTTGTTACATGAATTAAGGTATGGATGGACTTGCCTCCAGCTAGAAAACTGAGCATCTCATATTTCCTCATTAATTCCGTAATTGAATGTGGTACAAAGCTAAATGAAGGGGTCCCAGATTACTTGGCCCACTATGGGCTCATCAAACTGTTGGTGGAAGATACTTTACACACCTATACTATCCCCATAGCTTGGGAAATCTTCAGAAATATGTCCAGGGATGATGACATCAGAACTTTGGTTGAGAACATCAGCCCATCTAGCAGTGATGAGGGGGAGAAAACTAAAGAAATTGAGAAGAACAATTATGAGGGAGCGCAAGACATTCAAGCGGAGAGAAAAATAGAGGAAGAACAGAAGGAAAAAGAGGAATTTGATAAGACTCCTAAACCTAAGACAGAAAAGGAGACAACAACAAGAACAGAGAAGGGAAAAAGGACACAGATTGGAAAGAAAAAGGCCAAGAAAGCCCAAAAGAAAATTTCCACAGCCAAAGCAGGCACCCAACAAGAGAAGAAAAAGACACACCCTGAGATATCAGGGACACAGGTAAAAACAATGGGCATAGAGATTTGTATAGGAAGTGAATGAAAAGAATAGCAGCAAGAGAAATTACCTGAAATGTTGGCACAGGAAGCAGCTGTTGTGCTTGTTGCATTAAGCACACCTACAAAACAAAAAGGGAAAAGAAGGAGGCAAACCTCCATGTACTTTAAAGCTAGAAGAAGCACAAGGATCAAAGTGGGCAAACCCCAGCCACCATCAAAGGAACCAATTGTCATTGAGGACACAACCACTAAAAATAATGAAGAGTCTCCTTCCAAGATATCTATCACCTATGAAAGAGGAAGCCTAAAAACCTCCACATGGAAAGAGAGAATTAGGATGATGGACTCAAAGGTAGCTCTACAAGAAGTTGAAACATCTCTACAGGAAACTCTAGCGAAGTTAAAAGAGACTGAGAAATTGGAGGAGAAGGTAGCCAAACAATCACAAGGAGAAGACAAGACCGAGGAGATACTAGAACCAAGCCCTCAGCCTAGTTTGGGCTCATATTACAACTTGTTAGAAAGTGGAAAGATCATCCCACAGAAGTTTGTTGTACCAATTTTCTTTGCATTAGAACAGGAATGGGTTAACACTCACACTTGGATGAGAATTGTCAAATCCAAGGGAGTTGTAGACATAGGCCACCTGGAAAAACAGTTGAAAGAATCAAGAAGAGAGTTAGCCAAGGTGAGCCACATAGAAAGCAGTAAAAGAGCCTAGCTACAGGAGGAGAATAAGCTACTAAAAAATTAGTTACAGCTACAGGAAGGTCATAAGGAAGATAGACTATCCATTTTGGGAGGGCAGCAGTAGCAAGAAGGACCTCCAGCAGACAAGGAGACAATCGAGAAACAACAGAGAGAGGAAAAGCTACAAGCTGATGTTGAGATGCTGACAAAACTGTTGCAAGAAAAGGAGTCTCAGGAAGCAAAAGAAATACAGGTTTTAAAACAACAGTTGCAAGAAAAAGAAGCCCAAATGGCCTACATGGCCGGCTAGGCAGTAGAAGCCTTCCAATGTAGGAAACCTACTAAGTCCTATGCATTATATCTTAAAGACCAATGGTTGCAATTTCAAATTAACACATTGGCCCAAAGGGGCACAATCCCATTCCAGAATTACAATCAGCTTATGTATTGTGTGACAATAGCTCAGCTGAAGATAAGGCCAAGTTAGCAGAATTCTATTTACACAACTTGGCACTTCCAAACATGAATCTATGGGACTCCAATGCTGCAATGGGAGATGTACAACTCATGGCTATGGCTTCTTGGTTAAGCCATAAGGAAAAGAGGGCAGTACAAATTCGGAAGGTTATGGACAGGGAGCTAAGTGAGCCACTCATGATCAAGGTAGAACCAGAAGATCCCTCAGCTTTAGTATATGCTCATCAACACCTTGCCAACAACCCTCAAGTTCTCCTAGATTACATTGAAATGCAAGCTTAGGCCATTGCTCACTTTGAAGACATGGAAAGACTGTTTGGTGATAATTGCATTCATGCTTTCACAAGGAGATGGAACACATTGTCCCATAGTGTGAAAATAAGAGAGTACCACTCCCCAACCAAAATGAGGGAGGCTTTGGCAAGACTGCACTTTATAAACAAACAATGAAAAACATGAAGGCCAACTGGATTTGCCTAAAGTTCAGTCCTCCATAACTTTTAGGACTACTGGAAGGGGTCAAGGAAGAAGAAGAACACAGGAAATGGGAGGAAGTAGAGAGAAAGGTAGGGTTTCATGAAAGAGAAGGGGACATCACCTCGGAAGCTTGGGATGTCAGAGAGGAATTCAAAGCAATCAAAGATGATGAACTAGATTAGTTGCTCAGAGGATGAGCAACACATTCAGCAGGGGGTGATGATGAGCCCCAAAAATGGGTAACTTTATGGGCTCATTTTGCCTATTATTATCATTTAATCAACCATTCTCTATAGTTTTATGCATGCTTTTTAATATATTTATGTTAATTGAGTGAATGGGAATAGTCACTTGACCAGAAAGTCTAATACGTGCTTATTGAAAATTTTTGGACAATTTTGGAGCAAGATCAGGGATTTATGAGCCGATTGGTAGCCAAATATGAAGAAACAAGGCTGAGGATTTATAGGAGGGGTGTCTCCTGCACTAAATGACCCCTTCCTCAAGTTCTCCACCATCAGCTCGGAGTTCGATAGCCCATCAAAGATGATTTCAAGGGGTAGCCGAGTAGGTCTAGTGAAGTGGTTGATTAACTACAGTTTTGGGCAGCCAAGCTCCTAAAGTTAAGGAGGATTGTTGGGAGTCCTCATTTGCATAAGTAGGAAGGCTTCAAGCCTTGGTAGTTTAGCTATTGAATAGTTTATGTTCGCACTTTAGTGCAGCTTTGCATTCAGCTCATTTTCGAGCTCTTTCTGTAAACAGTTTTGTGACATGACTATTATTTTTTATTTATGAAGATGAATCTCACTTTACACCATCTCTGAGCTTTCTTATGAGGCTTTAGCTCTTGGGTTTTGGCCCAAACCAAGTGCCATTACCTCCTTTGTGTACTTTTATGTGTCTTTACTACATTCATAGAATAATTTATGTTATATAGGTTAAATTTTACTTTGTTACTTAGGTTGTTTTTTATGACTAAGATAGTTGTTCTTGCTTTAGGTTGATTTGGCAGTTTGGTAACAGAAAAGATCCAAAAGAAGGCTACCACGCAGTCCTTGATCTCATTTCTCCCTCCTTGGGACCATGAGCTGAGACCAAGGCATACTCGCTGCCACAAAAACACTGTTTTTGCCTTCCAATGCAATTGCTAGTGTTAGATTGTAAGTTGGAAAAGTTGATATCAGTTGTGTTTTCATGTTTAGATATGTTCTTGCTTAGTTTCCATAGCTATCTTACATGATTTCCTATCTATAAACTTTTGTTCCTCATGTTTCTAGTTTTTAGGTCAGATTAGGTCAAAATAGATAAATCTCTATTTTTTTAGTCTTTACTTGGATCAGTTTTGAATAGAAGTGTGCAGAACACCTATAAGATACTCCAACCTATCCCTCCTCCATCATACAACCTGCTCCAGCCACTCTCTCAAGATTTACTTCACCTATTCGCCATATTCCCCCAACTTGCCCTAATTTCTACATTTTTGTGCAACATTGCTTCCTTTATCTTTGAACAAATCCAGCCATCCTCATCACTCATGAGCTTCATCTACTGGGTCCTAGACCCCTTAACATCCTTATCCATCCTTCATTTCCACTTTCCCACCGTTTTTCCACAATAAACCCTCTAAAATCCACTTTTGGCCTGTTCCTATAGAAATTCCTATAAATCCCCCCTAGACTTCCTGTAGAAGTTCACGCGAGCAATTTTTCGAGATCTGATCACTACGGAATTCTCCAGAAGGGTGCTAGGGACTCCTTAGGTCCTCTTCTCACCTTCCCAGCCTCTTGCAAATTCCCACTCCACTTTCTTTCTTCAATAAACCTCTGCACAATAAAAAATAGTTAAACCACACACATAATAATTCTGCATAAAATTACTCAAAAATACAAAAAAGATGATTTTTTCATATTTTCCTTCAGAAGTAGCTGAAACACATGAATCTTCGAATGATACTGTCACTGAAGAGAAAGAGAACGATACCGTTCAAATTATTTTCATCAACACAGACTCCGATGAGCTTGGGGGCAGTCCTCCTGTTCCTTTACCACAAGAAGGAAGTACATCAAAATCATATCCGGACGTCTATTCGGTCCCACCACCAAGCAACCTAGTTGTTTCCTTCGATTGGAATCTACTAGGCAGACCCCGTTTACCAGGAAGTGTACCATTCAGAATCATTGTACAAGCTTACAGAATGGTCATTGTTGGTACCATCATTGATGAAGGGGCTTCTGTGAGTATCCTCTCCTCAACTGCTTGGAAATTACTTCGTTCGCCATCGCTTTTGCCTTAAATGAGAAATATAACAGGCTTCAATAAGGGAACCAGTCGACCTTTAGGGATCCTTCCAAATGTGCCCATTACTTTGAGAAGGAAAACTGTTCACACGAACGTTATGGTAGTTCAAGGACCTTTAGATTATAATCTACTCCTTGGACGTGACTATATTTATTGCATGGGAGCCATCGTCTCCCCACTCTTTAGAGTAATGTGTTTTCCGCACGAGGGCAGAATGGTCAAGCTCGTGGACCAAATGTCATTCCCCAGATCACACATCGCAAATAGTCAAATGCCGTCCCTAAATTGTCTTTTCACGCAAGAAATGTCTCATCGGTCTCCATTCCGTCCACCTAATGAGCGTGAGTGGTTCAGGAAGATATGACTGAAACCCAAGGGGCATGCATCCTGGTCTGTTTCGGCAGGAAAACCTTAGGTATAGAGTGGATTTCCGCGAAGGATATATGACTAGTCTGGCGAACCTGTCCTCACAGGAAAATGGGAACTGGCTGGAATAAGATACCTTCGTTAAGGTTATGCTGAGTGGCATGTGGTCGCACCACTCCTCTTTGTCTATTTCGATAGACATCGCCAAGAAAGCATTTTATCTGCTACGCGGATGAAATTCTCTTGGTAACCTGGAAATTTTTCGCTATACCTGGGGGCATACAAAACTTTCCACATGCAAGCAAAGAGCAGCTATTTATTTTTAAATTTTTTAGGACTTCTAACCCTTTAAACCCATAAGGCTAGTTGTTTCCTAACTTGCATAAAGAAAGGATTTGGGGCAAAGATTCAAAATGTGCAAGCTCCATAAAAAATGGCATCTTGAATGAGACATTTCTTATCATACGACTGGCGAGTAATTGTCGCAGAGTTCAAGCTCGTTAAAAAATAAACTCTCCATGAGCAGTTTCAGCACATACTTTAAGCTCGTTAAAAAATAAACATAAGTTATGAGCAAGTGTTTCCCCCAGCGTTTAAGCTCATTAAAAATTGAACTGGCAAATAATCATTGTGAATGCCTTATCGCCAGCTTTTGAGCCTTGGTCATGTTCTCGCCATCACCTCCACTCAGTTTTTAGCCGATCATTCACCCCCATATGATTGTTTACCCCTTAGAGGAACATCTACGAAGAGTGATTCTACTAGCCATCCTTGTAACACTACCGTGATTGGAAAATTCCAAATCTTACCTGGAATCAGCTGCTACCCGAACCATCACTCGTTCCTCGAAAAGAGTCTTTTTTAGCTCTTTTCACCGACTCTAAAATATGAAAAGATTGTCGAGCGATTGGCCTCTCCAGCTCGTTAAAAGGCATCGGAAGTGCTATCCCTCCTCTATATTTTAATATTTTTGGACCTGAGGGATTATTACACAAAAATATCGAGTGCTTATCTTCTTCGGCTCATTAAAACTATCAAAAATTCATCCCTTTCATATTATTTTACGCTTTTTCGAACTTAAGGGATTATGCAACGAAAAATAATCTTTGGAGTCTTCTTTCTGTTTCTTTCAGACTCTCTGAAATTGAAAGAGACCGAGTTATCTTTGTCGTTAAACTCGTTAAAACCGAATAGCGACAAACTCACCCAGATGGACGAGAACAAGATTCATTGTCACTAGGCTCGCTAAAATATAGTGGCAGGTTCGACCGAAGGGCATATTATAGAACAAGCATATGTTATCCTCCTCAAGCTTGACAAAAACAAAGAGGCACTGGTCAGCAATTACTGGGGAAAATTGGGAAGAAAACAAGAAGAAACTTTATTGGTAGCAAGTCGCTCTTGAACATGACACTTTCCTTCCGCATCCATGCCGGGTTGGGTTGTTCTGTTCATTGGTCATCACCATTTGTCCGTCACACCATCCATCTTTGGGGTTAACGCTACCAATCCATCATCAGTGTCACCGATATGTCCAAGAGAAGTCATTCACACAATTCACCTGTGTCTCACCCACTACAATACATTCATGCTTCATTCCTTCATGACTGCCACCCTGAACCCTATATCATCAGTTTTTTTTCACCTCCAAAATCATTTGCTTCATTCCATGTCGTTGATGTTGGATTCATTAATGCCCTCCTGCGACGGGTCACTTCTTGTCGACATCGGCTCATTATCCAAGAAGTTGACTTAGGAGCAACCCTTTCTGTACTTCGAAGCTTGCATGCCTCAATGGCAAGTTTCTCACTTTCGGCGACAGGTTTACATCAATGGCCTTCGACTGAGAGATTTTACATGGTGTTCGATGCCAAGTCCTTTTTCACACCACGTGAATTGTACTGTAGTACCTTGAGGGTCATTGTCATTATTGGTGATTCCTTTCGTGCCTGTTAATAGCTTACATCATTGGATGGTAATCAAGCGATGTATTTCCATGTTCGATTCTAGAACATTTTTCACATGGATCAACTTGTACTCTGAGTGAAGATTGAACGAGTTTTGAAGACCCTAGATCTAGTTTCATCCATCTGAGCTACGATATATTAAGGAATATAAAGACATCAAGTGTACATCATTGCCAAACAGATGATCATCCAAATCAAAGGATGATGTGTCCATATCATCAGTCTGTCACACAGACGATTGTCTGTCCTATGTACATGAAAATGAATTTATAAAGCTGAGCATGGGAATGCCCGCCTCAGATGGATCATGAAAAAATGTTGTCAAAATAATGTATTGTATTGTATCTTATTACAGGTCGCCTGCCGGCTCTGAAAAACTTCGGATCCTCATAGTAAAGCATTTCACCTAACATCAGAAAGATTAACGACCTCATGCTTTACGGGGCAACTGTTATAGACATTTTTGGGCACTTCAACCCCAATCATAAATGTCCATAAACGGAAGGCTCCTAAGTCCCTAAAAGTTTTGCTTCACTGCCTAAAGGAACAAGGTCAGATGATTACATCATCTTCCAGAAGTTCTCCACTGAAAACTGCTCATAAATGGTCAAAATTGGACCATACTAAAAGCTCAATGTAGAGGGTACGATGCATATCACCTTCCCAGTGTACAAGGTGTGATGCATACTGAATTTCTCCTTTGTAGGGTACGATGGTTGGGAATGGACAAATAGCAGGGAAAAAAATGTGAGGTGGAAGATCATGGAATCTTCCAGAAGTTTCCCCTCTGACACTTGCCTTTCTGTTTTCGACTAGGGACGAGTAAGAGATCATCATTCTCCAAGTGGAAGCATAAAATATCAGAGAGAGGACACTAATCAAGATCCTAGAAGATGAATCACCTCTCTGTAATCATCTATATATGGATCCCTCATCATAGAGATCTGTTGTGGCCAGCAACACCCCCCCTTGTTCATTCAAGTGTTTACCAAAATACTAAATGAACGGGGACCCTTAGTTTAATTTTTGAGAAAATCAAGTTTTTCTTTCTTCAAAATAAGGTTATCTTCATAAGCTTAGAAAGGTCTTTCTAATATTTTTAACCTAAGTTTATGATGAGGTAAAGGTATTTAAAAATTGCGTTGCAAAAAGATAGGAAATGCCTTCATTCCCCTATAATATTGGTATGCGCAAGGCCCCCGTGTTAAGCATAACATCACATCGAAATGAAGTAATGCTCATAAGGAAAAAACGTCAAGGTCTACCAATCTGCACTAACACCAATCGTAAGATCTCATATCACAGAAATAAACTAGCAATATTTGGCAAACATTAAACTTTTGCGACCTGCGATGTTGCGATCCCTGCGATGGTGCAATTTGCGATCTTGCGATTTGCGATGGCACAATTTGCGATGACACGATATTCGATGCTACATAAGCAAATCATGAATCACTTAATCACGAATCCTTCGGGCGCGCCATTCAAAGAAAAGCCACTTACCATAATCTGACCCAAGATCATGCGCTTTTAATGATAGTAAATGGATTAGTTGTCAGTTATTAAATGAAATGAAGACGCGTTCTTTTGTAAAGAATTACTTCACATAAAGTGGCATATTTGATATATCTGTTGCATTTAAAAATCTCTCATCACCTTTCTTAATCAGTCATTTCCACTTCGCTCGTAATCTGCAGGAACGAAGAGCTAAGAAGATTCAAAGCCGAACGTAGGAGCAGATGGGAAAGAAACATAAGGCTCAAGGCTCCGAGGTGAAGGAAAAGACAAAGGAGATGGCGCCTTTGTATACAGACACTGCCTGCAATAGGGACGCAGGAATTTTGACATGGGAAGGCATGTATAGGCTGCTGGAGGAAGAAAATCCTAGAGTAATGAAGGTTGATACTGTCACGGGCTCACAAAACTCTTCCGAGGCATCCTTAGAGGAGCTGGCATGTTCATTTCTTCATCGAATAGTAGCTAGACCCAAAATTTTACCGTATACAGATATGATCAAGTGGATACTTGACAATGCAGAGTTACACGACAGACAATTCAAGGTTCAAGGACATGGGCTCATAGGATCATTCGCCGCGCAAGACTTAAAGCTCATGTATCATATTCCTGAACCTCACACTACCTAAAATGCACAATTTGTCAAGAAATTTGTAGCAGAGAACCCAAACCTGGCAGAGACCACTAGAGATTGGACCAGAAAAGAGGAGCCGCTCAGAAAGGACAAAAACGGTATGTATAGCACTGGTTCCCTCACCTCTTCGTATTTTTTTGTTGCAACCATGCTTTGTAGACTGTTTGGGATGTCGGACATCAATAAATTTTCGTCTGAATGGCTACCACTCGTAGACGCTGCCACCAACGCCGATATCGTGGATTGGGCCAAGATATTCTCTGATAATCTATACACAGCTGTTATGAATTACCGGTCTAAAAGATCCTTGTCTCAAAGGGTCTATCCTCCTTTTTATCTGTCTGCGTATATTATGTATTCTATTTGCTATGTGTCTAAATTCCCCACCATGGGTTGGAAATGGACTACCCAGAACCCATTACCTCTCCATGTTTATCATAAGATGTTATGGAATTCCCAGTTCGTCCCGTACTTCTGTCATATTCGTCATGAGCTTATCTTACCCCTGCATAGAATGATGTGTGATGAAGATGAAAAGAAAATCGTAAGTGCACCCTTAATAAATGAGGGTCATAAATAATTGCTCTTTAACAAATGGGATGATCAAATCAGGCAGGCAGAACAGGCAGCGAAGATAGCGGCCACGCAGGCAAACATTCTTATCAACTGTGTAAATGAGAATTTACACAGGGCCAACTTGATCGCAGAAACCACCCCGAGGTACCTACCAAATAAATCACGACTGGAGTCAGAATGGAAGCAGAAGGCACAGGAAAAGGGAAAAGCGATCCAGGCATTGAACAGGTTAAATTGGGAGTGTTATTGGGCATACTTAGTCAAGCCACACAGTCAATGGATGACTGTGAAATGCATCATAAAGTCAGCCGAGAAAGTAGTGCCAACTCTCATAGATTCTGTTTTCGCAGCCCAGCTCAGCGTAGAAGTCGGCCAACCGACTCTTCTCAAGTCCATGATGAACACTTGCAGTTTTAAGGACCAAATTCAGAAGTAGCTTATTTTTAGAAGTTTGTTGTTTCTTTTTATTTTAGATTAGAGAAAGGACGGTCATTCGAAAACCGTATCCTAAAATTTTGTAAAAACACTATTATTAGAATTAGGAAGTAGTATTTTAACCCTTCTCATGCATTTAGAGAAGGGTCCAGAGAATTGTCAAAAACTTGTCCTCGGAACATGCACTTCTGCACCCTCAGAGGAGGTTTTGATGAATGGATGGATCGAGATTTATTTTTATTTGCATTTGTTGTTTGCTACTGATGTTGCACTTTTGTACTCTTAGTAGATGTTAGAACAAGTAGAGATATATCGTTTTTTGCTTGAAGTTTGTGAGTAGGATTAGTCATAAATGGTACTTTTATCTCTTGGAAATTTTTGCTTATATTCTTTAAGTAATTTATAGTTTTCAGTTATTTATATGTTATTGCATGAATGTATGGGTTACCATTTGGCACTTCTGTACGGTGGATTCATTTGTTTGTGTCTGACATATGAATAGCTTATTATGTGATATGCTGTTCAAAACTGTTTTGCCTAACTTTTTATGCAAAGTGGTTTATCTTAATTGATTTCTATTCTTATGATAGCTGAATGATATTTATTACCAGTTATTGTTTGAAATCTCTTTAGATCGCATAATAGAAGATATACATCCCGGGTTAGCGTAGATTAGATGTGTTGTTTCTCATTAGATTACAATAGCATAGAGTTAAGTTTAAGAATCTGAATTAGATTAGCTTTAAAGTACTCTTAGATCAGTATTATTCAACTCTACACACACACACACCCCCAAATCGGGAAACTGGTCTCGTTATCCCCAGTCAGACCTGTTATACCAAACGGATAAGGAGCTTCCAACCAAGGTCCGGACCGGGTGGGTATCCCCCTTGTTGTCGACCCAATTTTCGGGGCTTCAACAAGATCCAGAGGCTAGAATTTTGAATCTTATAGAGAAGTGCTATTGGTTTTCTGGTGTACATTCATAGTGTTGGGTGATCTAAGCTTTGCTTGAGGTGAACAATGGCTTCCTAGCTGGAGGATGATGCTGGGTCAGAACATATGATTGTAATCCTCTCGCTACTTTTCATCTTAATAAAGCTATTCTTGTTTTCTTCCATATTCTTGTGTACTTATTAATATATGCATTTATATGGTTAACATACATCCGATCCGGTGTTATTTATGAATATAGATCTTTGTTTCTTTGATAGCAGTATGTTGTTGTGATTCCACAGGTTCTTTTTGAAGCTAGGTAGACGAAGAAGAAGTGGTGAAGCTCTATCAAGAAGGAGAGGAAATCAAGCGCAAGACTCAGGTTGGTCTCCTTGGTTCTCCTCTTGTCTATTTTCATAAAAGAAAAAAATAGTAGACTTTACTTGTTTGTTTCTAAGATAGCCACCCATCTTAGTGGGAATAGCAGCATCCGAGTGGACACTATTCCCAGTAATAGTGGGACCCTTTGGATGATAGCAATATTGTTGGGATCCACCTGTAATCCTTGTTGAGAAATTGTATGACCTAGCACAGTCCCTTCAGTCATCAGGAATTTGTATTTTTCAGGATTGAGGGACAGGTTCATTTTGATACACTTGGCTAAAACTTTTCCCAAGTTAGTCAGAGCTTCTTGGAAGTTAGAACCATAGGGGGTAATGTCACCCATATAGATTTCCATTGAATCATGCACCAATTCGGCAAATATGCTTAGTACCGCTCTTTGGAAAGTGGCGGGAGCATTACACAACCCAAAAGAAAGGACCCAGTAGGAAAAAGTACCCTAAGGACAAGTGAAAGTGGTCTTATCTTGGTCTTCCCAGCTGATTTGAATCTGGTTGTACTCGCTAAACCCATTTAGGAAGGAGAAGAACTTCTTCCCTGCGAGGCCATCTAACACTTGATTTATGAAGGGCAAGGGGAAATAGTCCTTCTTGGTGGCCTTGTTTAGTTCCCAATAATCTACACAGATTCTCCACTTCCCATTTTTCTTTGGCACAAGCACCAAAGGAGAAACCCATTCACTATCAGAGATGGGATAGATGAATGTTGCATCCAGCAACTTTTGCAGTTCTTCTTTAACAATGTCCTTAAGGGCTGGATTCATCCTCCCTTGAGGTTGCCTAACTGGTTACAATATTATTTAATCTAAATGTGATGAGTACAGACTGAAGGGTGGAATCCCTTCATCTCCTTATAGCTCCAAGAAAAAGCATCCAAGTGATTGTTCAATAAGCTACATAGTTCTTTCTCTTGAGAGGTGGATAGGGATGAGTTGATCTTCAAGGTTTTTTCTGGGCCGAATTCCACATTTTTGACTTGGAGAGAGGTTGGATCAACCACACAGAGATAAATTACAGGATTGGACTGGGTTTCTTCCACCAACTCTTCTAATGGAAATACACTAGGGGGTGGATTCTGAATCATGTTTTCAATAAGGTCATCCTCAGTTTGTGGGCCCCCCATGGTAGCCTCTACCATACACAATGGTGGGGAATAGAATTCATCCTCATCTTCCTCCTCCAACCAAAGGGGTAGATCATGTTCTAATAGAGGTTGGGCATGAGGATATAGGACTAGTTGTTTGGACATATGCTTGTTCTTGATTGTCATGTTCCCAGCTCGATAACTAATATAAGCATCTACAGTAGCCAACCAAGGTCTTCCCACAATGAGAGGATACCCGATGAGCCTTGCCTTTGGTTGGAGAACCAAGAAATCAGTAGGGTACTCCTAGGAATCAATAGAGACCATTACATCTTCCACAATCCCCTCAAGGGTCATGGTGGAGTGGCCTACTAACTGCAATATTGTTGAGGTCTTTCTCAGGGAACCTTGAAGTTTGAATTTGAGCATAGTGTCGCTGGTCATCACATTAATGGCAGTCCCTAGATCAATCTAGGTATGGGGGATTATGGTGCCATTGATGTGGACATTGACTACAGGACTCTGAGGGTCTAGATATTTCAGACAGATCACCTGCCCCAACATCAGGTTGGATAGTTGTCCTATGACATTGATAGTTGGAGCATCTCTCTTGCACCTACCTGGGTGCCAAAATCACTTCTCCTTGATCATCTTGTTGTATATAGGAACATCCTTGATGCCTTGGAGAACTGGTATCTTTACACATAACTGTTTCAATTCTCCTAGAAGTTCAGTTTCTTCTGGGGTCAGTTGTGTGGTTCCAGTTAGTCTCTCAGGAAAGGGTGGGGTGATTTTTGGTTCACTTTCCTGTTTTTCTTCCTCATTCTCCTTGGGAGGAGGTTGGCTATCTGGGAGAACCTTCCTATATCATAGGTTAATCTCCTGGATCTCCACAGCATAGGTCGAGCATGATGTTTCTCCACTATGTACCTGTTGGGCCTATCTGTTGTTAGGGTTCGGGTTCGATTGAGCAGGTATTTGGGGTTGTCTTTGTAGAGCAGGAGGTAATGGTTGTGGTTGAGTAGGTGGTGGAGGCAAAAGAGAGGGAGGAGAGTTAAGCTAGGGCCTCCACCCCCGATGAGGTGCATTCCACTGAGGCTGTGGCTGAGCATAAGAGTGAAACGAATGAGCAACTAGAGGATCCTGGTATTAAGGATGATATGACCAAGTAGGGGTGTGGACCAGGAAGGATGAGCAGTGGGACCCCAAGAAGGCATGGACGTGGCTTGATTGGGGTTGTAATAGTTTTGGGATGTCCCTTGCATTCCTTGCTGGTAAGGTCTGGGTCCATGTGGCCTCCTTTGGTTCATGAAATAAAGTGGTTCAGTGGCTCCTTCAACCCCTTGATATGCAACGTTGATTCCTGGCAAGGAAGGGCACTAATTCATAGGATGGTCTTCTTCAAAAACTACACATACCTCTATAGAGTGTAATGGACACTCTTTCCTAGGATGCTTTCTAGTGCACCTGGGACAAAAGATGGCCAAATCCCTCTCGGCTTCCTCTTGTTTCCTTTTGATATGCAAGGTATCCATTTGCATGGCAACAGTCTGCCTCACCTTGCTCTTGAAATCTTCCAGCTGATTCTCAAGTTCGTTTCTAAGGGATGAACTGGATGAGGATGTACTGGCTAATGGTTGAATTCCCCTACCTCTCCTTCTAGCTGACCTGGAATGGTTTCTAAACATAGTCTTTACGTCATCATAAGGTAGTTGATAGATGTCACCCCCCGCCAAAAAGTGGAGGGTATCTAGAAGGTCTTGAGGGACTCCTCTGAGCAGAACCAACTTCAGAGATTCAGGGTCAAGTGTGCACCTAGCCCTTTTATAACTGAGTTGAAACCTTAGTCTTCTAAAGATTCGTCACTTCCCACGGTCATTCAGAAGATTTCTTCCTTGGTATCCTTTGACCTACAGTGGTCCCAATATTTGTTGTTAAAGGCTTGCTGCATCTGAGCCCAAGTTGTGATACTGTTTCTTGGTAACCCCATGAACCAGTGAAAGGCTGCATCCTTGAGGGTAGAAAGAAACAGTTTCAACTTCTGCTCGTCTTCTGCATAATCATAGGTTCGACAGAGAACAGCAAATTCAAACAAGAAGGTATTAGGATCTTCGGTAGTTAATCCATGGAAGTGAGGTAAGGCTGAAGGGCTTATGTTTTTCATTTTTGTGTCCCCGCTGGTCTCTCGAATAGGAAAGGCACCTTCTATTCTTTCCCCATTTGCTCTTCCTCTGTTATAGGATCTTCGTATATCTTTGGATGTTCACCTATAGGTTCTTTTGGATCACTGCCACCAAAGAAGAGAGAAGGGTCACTCAGTGATGTGGTGGGGGTGTTGGGTAGGAATTTTCCTAAATTGTCTCTATTCCTATGAGGCATGAAAGAAAATCTCTTTTTGGGTGTTTTCTGTGTTTTTTCTTGTACCTACAAAATTGAAATGGATTGAACAAAAAATTGTAACTAACTGAAGTAAACTTGCTGAAATGAAATTGCAGAATTGAAATGAAAGCAAGGAAATGACTAATCTACTTTGCTGAAATGGAAATTGCAGAATTGAAATGAAATTAGGAAAAGCCTAATCTACACTTGCTGAAATGAAATTGCAGAATTGAAATGAAAGCAGGAAATGTCTAATCTACGCTTGCTGAATTGAAATTGCATAATTGAAATGAAAGAAGGAAATGTCTAATCTACTTTTGCAGAATTCAAATTGTAGAATGGAAATGAAACAACTACTCTACTTTTGCTGAAATAAACTACTTAGCAGAATGTTACAGTGGAAAATAGAAGAAAAGTAGTAATCACAAAATACTCTGACACTTCCCTGGCAACGGCGCCAAAAGGAGTGGTGAGCTCCAGTATTGCAACTATAATGTTGTAACTCTTGGGGCTTCCTTCTTTACTTTTATCAACCCAGTAGTTCATAAGAAACTTGGAATCGATGGTGTTGTATGCACAAGTACAAGCTCTTATTGCAAGCTGTCACTTGATCAGCTGGCACAAGTTCGCTAGGAGCTCAAGCCAACTTCTATGAGTTCTCAAAAGAAGATTTAACTGTGATGAAAGGAAACTAACTCTACAGGGGCTATTCTACTTGCAGAGAGAAGGAAATTTGAAATGAAATGCAAACCCTATTGTCCAAGAAAAGAGAGGGAAACTACTAAAACGGGTGCCATTGACTACTGAAAAGGTAAATTGCATTTATTCAAGCTACTTCTGAAGAGAAATGAAAAGAAATCATCTTTTTGTACTTTTGAGTATTTTTATGTGGAATTATTATGCCTATGGTTTGACTGGTTGTGATTATGTAGAGGTTTGGTGGCCAAGGAAGATGGAGTTGGGTTTTGCAGAAGGTGAGGAAGGTGTGAAGGGGTCCTGAAAAGTCCCTAGTACCTTTCTTGAGACTTCCATTGCGATCAAACTTCGAAAAATCACTCGCAGGAAATTCTACATGAGGTTGCAGGGGATCTACAGGAGGTTTTATAGGAGAATCTACAAGAGGAGGCAGAAAGTGGATTTAGGAGGTTTGAAGGAGGAAAAAATAATGGGAAAGGGGATGAAGGTTTGATGAAGGTGTTGAGGGGTCTAGAACTTTGTTAATGAGGATTAGGGCCGAAGGAGATTGTTGGATTTGTTTAAAAGGCAAGAAAGCAACTTTATGGAAAAATGCAGGAATTAGGGAAGATTAGCGAAATATGGCGTAATAGCGGGGAAATATTTGAGAGATGAAATAGTACATGCTATGTTATGGAGGAATGATAAGCTTGGATGTTCTACAAGAGACCTGCACACTTCTCAAAACTGAGCAAAGCAAGAATTGAAAAATAGAGTATTGTCTATCCTAACCTAATTCTGACCTAAAACTAAAAAAATGTTGAACAAAACTTTATGAACAGAAGATGATGCGTAAAACCATGATAAATGAACATGAAATGATATAAGCATGTGAATCCAAACTAATATCAACTTCTCCAACTTGAAAGATCACACCAGTAATTGCATTAGAAGGGCAAAAACTGTGTTTTTGGTGGCAGCAGCAGTGCCTTGACCTCAAATCATGGTCCCCAGGAGGGAGAAAGGAGATCAAGACTGGCTGGTGGCCTTTTTAGATCTTTTCCTTCTAGTGTAGAAAACTACTTAAGCAACTTGAAGCAAAAACAACTATTCTAACCATCAAAAGCAACCTAATTTAACCAAGCAAGATTAACCTAAACAACAAAAATTATCTTATGAATGCAAGTAAAAGCATATAAGGACACAAAGGAGGTGCTGGGAAACTTGGGTTGGGCCCTAAAACAAGAGGTTCAGCCCTCTAGAAAAGATCAGTGTGGGTTAAAAATTGGCTTCATCTTCATTGATAAAAAAATAGCAGTTACATCACAAAACTGTTTGCAAAAAGAGCTCAAAAATGAGCTGAGTACAAGGCTGCACAAAAGTGCAAAAATATACTATGAAAATGGCTAACCTACTGAGGCTTGAAGCCTTCTTATTTATACAAGTGGGGACTCTCAATAGTCCTCCTAAATTTAAGGAACTTGGTTGCCTAGAATTGAAGATAACAACAACCCTACTTGACTTACTCGGCTGCCCCTTGGAATCATCAATGTGGGCCTTTGCACTTCGATTTGTTGATGAAGATTTCGAGGAAGGGGTAATTTAATGAAGGGGAAATCCCTCCTATAAGTTCTCATCCCTGTTTCCTCGATTTTGGTTGTCATTTTGCTCATAAATTCCTGGTGCTTGTCCAAAATTGTCTGAAGGATCTGCAATAAACACTTATTAGACCACATGGCAAAGTGACCATCCCCATTCACTCTATTGACATAAATATATTCAAAAACATGCACAAAACTATTGAGAATGGTAGATTAAATGAAAATAATAGGCATAATGAGCCCATATAGTTACCCATTGCTGGGGCTCATCATCACCCCCTTGCTGAATGGGTTTCTCATTCTCTGAGCAACTAATCCAGTTCTTCATCTTTAATAGCTTTAACAACTCCCATGACATCCGAAGCCTCTGATGTGATGTCTTCCTCTCTGTCATGGAAACCTTCTTTCCTGTCCACTTCCTCCCATTGTTCATGTTCTTCCTCCTCCTTAACTCCAAAAAATCCTAACAGTAGTGGAGGACTGAACTTAAGACCAATCTAGTTGGCTTTCAGGTTTTTCATTAAGTGTTTGTATAGGGGTACTCTCCTCATGGCCTCTCTCATTCTGATTGGGGAGTGATACTCCCTGATCCTTAAGCTATGTGGCAATGTATTCCACCTCCTCATGCATGCATGAAGGCAGTCATCGCCAAACAATCTCTCCATATATTCAAAATGTGCAATGGCTTGTGCTTGCCTATCAACATAATCAGGGAGAACTTGGGGTTTGGCTGCAAGGTGTTCATGGGCATAGATGAGAGCAAATGGTTTTGCTGGTTTTGCCCTTATCAGCAGGTGATCACTTAGCTCTTTTGCCATTATATTCTGAATTTCCCTTGCTCTCCTTTCCTTATGGCTCATCCAGGAAGCCATAACCATGAGCTGTAGGTCTCCCAATGCAGAATTTGGATCCCATAAGTTCATGTCTGGAAGTTCCATATTATGTAAGTATAATTCTGATAACTTGGCTTTATCTTAGGCTAAACTATGATCACATAACTCCATAAACTGACCATAATCTTGAAATGGGATTGTGCCGCTCTGGGTCAATGTTTTAATATAGAATTGGAGCCACTGGTCTTTCAGATACAGTGCATAAGATCTAGCTAGTTGTCTGCACTGTAAGGCTTCCATTGCCCAGCTAGCCATGCAGGCCATCTAGGCTTCCTTTTCCTACGAATGTTTTCTTCAAAATCAGCACTTCAGTTGTTGCTTGAGATTCTCCTTCTTTCTACTATTTCATCAACATTTCAACATCTATCTGTGGTTCTTCTTCTTGCTATTGTTTCTTTGCTACTTCACTGTCTGCTAGGGGTCCTTCTTGTTGTTGTTGCCCTTCCAAGGTTGGCAGCTTGTCTCCCCCTTGAGGTTCCTGTTCCTGTAACTACTTTTTTAGCAGTTCATTTCCTTCCTGTAGTCGGGCTCTTCTAATGCTCTTTGTGTTCCTTACCATGCTCAACTCCCTACTCAAATCTCTCAACTTATTTTCCATGTGCCCTATATATTCAACTCCTCTAGACTTAAGAATCAGCATCTAGGTGTGGGTCCTGACCCTTTCTTTTTCTAGTTTGAAGAAAAGAGGTACAACGAATTTTTGTGGGGTGATATTCCCACCTCTTAGAAGATTGTAATAGGAGCCTAAATTAGGTTGATGGCTTGGCTCAGGTATTTATTTTTCTTTACCCTCCTCTTGTGACTATTCTTCTGCCTTCTTTTCCAATTTTTTAGTTTCTTTAAGCTTGGCCAGTCTCTCCTGTAGAGAGGTTTGAGCCTCCTGTATGATTGCTTTGGAGTCCATCAATTTGATCCTTTCCTTCCAGGTGAAGGTCTTCGGACTCCCTCTCTCGTGGGTGATGGAGATTTTGGAGGGAGATTCCCCCCTTGCTACAGTAGGTGCATCCTCAATGGTAAAGGGTTCTTTGGATGGTGGCTGGGTCTTTCCCACCTTAATCCCGGTGCTTCTCCTGGCTTTGAAATGCTTAGATGTTTGTCTTTTTCTTTTTCCCTTTTTCTTAGTTGGAGTTCTTAATGTAGCAAGCACAGCTGCTACTTCCCTTGCCAGTGTTTCAGGGGATATTTCCTCCTGCAGTTTTTCTTCTTTACCCTCTACAATTTTTCCCGAGTTTGCTGTTTTTTCTTTTATCTCTGCTGTCTCTGGTGGTGTCTTTTCTTTCTCTTGCTGAGTCTCTACCTCTCCTGTGGTAGTCTTTTTCTGAGCCTTCTTGGGCTTCTTTTTTTCAGCTTCTGTTCTCTTCCCCTTCTATGCTTTTGATGTTGTTTTCTTTCCTTCCTTAGGTGCAACTGTGGTTTTGTCCAGCTTCTCCTCTTCTTCCTGTTTTTCCTGTTTTTCTTCTTCTATTTGAATAATTTGTTGCTCCTCATGAATTTCATTTTTGAGTTCCTCTGTCTGCTCCTCCTCTTCACTGCGGGATGGACTAAGTTCATCAGTAAGAGTTTTGATGTCGTCTCCTCTAGAAATGTTCCAAAACATTTCCCAAGCTATGGGGATGGTGTATGTGTGCATGGCATCTTCTACCAACAATTTGATGAGCCCATGGTGGGCTAGTTGGTTTGGAACCCCTGCATTCAACTTGGTACCACATTATATCAAAAATTGAAGGAGGAAATATGGGAGACTGAGTTTCTTAGCTGTTGGTAGGTACATCCCATATCTCAATTCATGAAATAACCCAAAGTGATACCCATAAACTATATTGAATCTCCCTTCACAATAGATATACTTCACTCCATGGAGGAGGTAAACTTGTCCTTCTGACCCCATTCTTATCCTCTACAGAATGTTTATCAGGCTGAAAAATGTCTTTTTAGCAGCCTGCCCTAATGGTTTTTCTTCTTTTCTCCAGGGGAGCCCAAGTGGAAGACCTGTAATTCTGTTGATACAATTTGGTGTGAGCTCTAGGGTCAGACACCTGAAGCTGACTGTAGCATGTGTTTTGGAATGGGGTCCTAAGGACAATAAAAATTTCTCAGTCACCTCTTCGTAATAACCATGAATTCTCTCAAAGAAGGACATGCAGTTTGCCCTGGTGAAGAGAGCCACCACTTCAGGGTGCTCATGCAATTTGTCGGATTTCAAATGTTCCTTTCTCATAAAACCTCTGCATGGTGTTTAGTGGTTTCTGAAAATACTGAGGTGAGGAGGAAGGCAACAACTTTCAAAACCAGAAACAAAGGTATAGCTAAGTTTTTTTTTTTTTGAAACCAGAGAAGGAATTTCCCGGGTTCTTCCTTTCACAACATCAATTTGTAATTTTTCCCTCCCTTCAAACTGTTTTCAACCTAAAATTGTTTCTCGGCTTTTTGGAAAAAAACAATACTTTGACAGAACAGAGAATGTATAACATAATGTTTTTTACAGAGTAGACAGACTTGCAAATTTGTTTCTTCACAGGCTTGGTTTCTATGGTTGCTTCCCTTTTTTGTTTTTTTAGGAGAATACGGGAAAGGAAAGGAAAACAAATTTTTGAGCACAGAGAAGAAAATGGAGAGACTATATGGAATTCAAGAAAACACAGGTAGACTTTTAAGCTCTCCTTCCTTTCCTTTTTCAACCCAATATTGTGCTTCTAACCACCTTGTATAGGTGTATCACATGTAGAGTGGGTTTCTGAGCCTACCTTGTTTTGAGCTTGAATTTGGCAAAAATTCTGAATTGTTCTACTATAGAGCTACTCTCGGGTGTTCCTGTAGAAAGCCTCCTGTAGATGGTGTTCCGCCTCCTATAGGATGCAGTAGTGCTCTTGTAGAACCCAATAGGTGAGAGGGTTCTGAAAAAATGGAAGAAAACAACTGGTTCACTGTTCTAAAGGTGGTAGATGAGTACTACAGTCGAGAACTCGTTGATGCAAATGCAAACAAAAGGTGGTGGAGGCTTAGAATGCAGTGTACTTAAGATGATGGTGTAGTCTGTAGTGACGAGATGAGGTGGCCGGATGGGTATTCTATCCCCATCTGGACCATTGCTCCTACACTAGTGTCATTATGGTTTTTCATATCACCTGACTACCATCACCTCCCTTATTCCCATTATACACTGCCACCACTACTGGTTTTGAGTTTTTTTCTTCCCAAGTTGATGGGCCACACGTGCTAACTGTGTATTTGAACTGTGATTTAAATTGGACAAGGCTCATTTCAACTCCATGAGGGTGGTTTGAACTAAACGAGGGTGGCCAATTAGTTGGCCACCGATTTCATGTGATAATGACCATCCCAATAGTTCATGCAGTTTCTAAATAATATTCATGCAATCGAGGAATAGGTTTAGTCACTTACCTGTTAGTCGTTGTTGTGCTCTACATGCTGGACTTTGGCACTTCATTTACGCATCACTGCTACTATTAGTGCTCTACATGCTCGAACTTCAGCTTATGCTAGTGATTTTTCGATCAAGCTCTGCTCCTTGCATGTTCGAACTTCTTGGCTATGCTAACCCTGTCTCTAGAGCTTGTTTTTTGAAGGGATCAACTACTACAGGAATCCTATAGGATTTCCTGTAGCTGCTTCTCCCTCTGAAATTTCAGGCTGGTGCTTAAGCAGTGGCTAAAAAGACGACTGATAAGGTTTTGAATGGAAGGAATAATGGCTGGAAGGCATCAGGTAGGAAAAACTGAAGAACGTTGCTACTTATTTATCATTATTTATATATTTTTTCTTTTGTTAAGAGAACGTGAGAAACAAAATTTCTGTATTTGTCTATGCAGGGAAAGAAAATCAAATGGAAGTGTGGATGTGCAGCAAAGGAATGAAGCATTAGATGGATGGATAGTGGCAGGGAGGTCCACAAGCCCTTTAGGCAAATTTCTAGCCCTCAGATTCTTTCTATAGTTTCTATAGGATCCTCCTGTAGGATGCACAAAGTTTCCTGTAGGATGCGAAATTCTTAGAATAGCGAAACCAAGGATTGGGAAAAGAAAATGGCGATGGAGGAATGAGTTATCAAAGCTGCATGCAGCCTAGCAATGTGTTTTCTCTTATGTAACCCTCCTGCAACCTGCAATGCATTAAAAAATGTTAGTTTTTTCAGCTTTTTTCATTTTTTGTTTTTTTTTTTTTTGTTTTGTTTTTTTATGAGACAGCTGGGGCGCCTCAAGGAGTTTTTCACCCTCACTACCTACCCTAGGTGCCTCTAAGAGGTTTTCTCCTAGGGATATTTTATTTTATTTTCTTTTTTTTTTGTTAGGGTGTGGGTGGAGTGGAGGCAGGAACCTGCTCCACTACCAACATTGTTTTACCTAGATTCTTAATGAATTCTTGCTTGGAAAGGGGCTTCCTGTTGATCTTCAACCTATGCCCATTGACGAGCATGGGGATGGCTTCTTCATCAATGGTCTAGATTAGGACTGAACCATTGTCATTTCATTTTTCTACTGTGTATGGTCCTAACCATATTGTCCTTAGTTTGCCCTTGAAATCTTTATATCTCAAATCAAATAGCAGTGCCCAATCTCCTTGCCAGAATTGTTTTTCTTTGAGGTGTCTGTCGTGCCATATTTTTCTTTGAAGTTAGACTACCTCTAAGTAGAGAAGGGAATGTAATCTCTATTCATCCAATCCATTTAGCTGAACCAGTCTTTCCTTTTGTGCATGGCTGCGATCTAGGTCCAGCTGAGCTACCATCCCTAATGTGTTATACTCAAATTCTATTGAGAGTAGAGCCTTCTTCCCATAGACCATCTCATAGGGTGTGAACCGTGTGGTAGTTTTCCAGGTGGTGTTATAGGCCCAGGTGGCCTCAACCAGTCAATCTGCCCAATCTTTTCTACTGCTGCTCACTACTTTAGTTAAAATTCCTTCCAAAGCTCTGTTAGTGACTTCCACCTGTCCATTTGCTTGTGGAAGATAAGGGGTGGAAGTTCTGTACTTAATCTTGTGACGTGTGAGTAGGCCTTCAATCATATTGGAGGTAAACTGACTCCATTGATCTGTGACTAACTCTCTTGGATAACCAAACTTGTAGAAGATATTTTCCCTCAAAAACTTAGCTGCTTTTTCTTTTGTTGTTCCCTTGATTGCCTTGGTTTCTGCCCATTTTTTCAGATAATCAGTACACACAATGATGTAAGATTTCCTTTTTGAAGGAGGGTTGATAGGACCCACAACTTCCATGCCCCACTTCTCAAATGGCTTGAAAGTCACTTGAGGTTGCAGGGGAATCTCATCCCTTGGAGTAGGTTTCCCTATCCTTTGACATTGGTCACATTCGTTGATATATCTCTTGACATCTTGATGAAGAGTGGGCCAATAGTAACCTGCTTGCATAATTTTGAAGGTAGTCCTTTTTGCTGCAAAGTGGCCCCCATAGGGCCCATCATGACAGGTTAGGAGGATGTCAAAAATTTCCTCCTCCCTGAACCATCGCCTCAAAATCTGATATGGGCCAAGTTTAAAAAGATTTCCCCCAATCTAGTTGAATGGGGCACTTTTCCTCACGTTCTTGCTCTTCTCTTTTGAGGAGAGGTGTCGCGGAAACTGTGCTGAAACCAAATAATTTTCTATATCAGCAAAACATGGAGAAAGTACTGAAATAACAAATAGGTGTTCATCTGGCATTTGATCATCCACCATTCCTTCTTCACCTATAGGCAAATCTAGTCTAGAGAAAAAATCAGCAACAACATTTTCCTTACCCGGCTTATCAACAATAGTCAAATCAAATTGCTGCAATAAAAGTAACCATCTAAGGATATGGGCATTTACATCTATCTTATTCATCAAATACCTAATTGCAACATGATTAGTGTGTACGAATCTTTGATAGCCAGTGATGTAGTGTCTGAACTTATTTAGGGAATGGACTACAACTAGGAGCTCCTTTTCGGTTATAGTGTAGTTTAGTTTGGCCTTGGACAAGTTTTTACTGACAAAATGTATGGCATATGTCAGATTCTCCTCCACCTTCCCCAAGGCTGCTCCTATGTCTTGTTCGAGGCATCTGTGTGAATGTGGAAATGTAGGGCCCAGTTTGGACCTCTCAAAATTGGGGCAGTTACCAGCTTACCTTTCAAGGCATCCAGAGCCTCTTGACAGTTGTCAGTCCATATGAACTCAACATATTTTCCCAAAAGACCAAATAATGGAGAGGCTAGCTTAGGAAAATTCTTGATGAATCTTCTATAATACCCTACTAGGTCTAGGAAACTCCGAACATCTCTTACCTTTTGAGGAGGTGGGACTCTTTGGATGATAGCAATCTTGTTGGGATCCACCTGTAATCCTTGTTGAGAAATTGTATGACCTAGCACAGTCCCTTCAGTCATTAGGAATCCGCATTTTTTAGGATTGAGGGACAGGTTCATTTTGATACACTTGGCTAAAACTTTTCCCAAGTTAATCAGAGCTTCTTGGATGTTAGAACCATAGGGGGTAAAGTCATCCATATAGATTTCCACTAAATCATGCACCAGTTCAGCAAATATGCTCAGTACTACTCTTTGGAAAGTGGAAGGAGCATTGCACAACCCAAAAGGAAGGACCTGGTAGGCAAAAGTACCCCAACGACAAGTGAAAGTGGTCTTATCTTGGTCTTTCAGGCTGATTTGGATCTGGTTGTACCCGCTAAATCCATCTACGAAGGAGAAGAACTTCTTCCCTACCAGGCCATCTAACACTTGATCTATGAAGGGAAAATGGAAATGGTCCTTGTTGGTGGCCTTTTTTAGTTCCTGATAATCTAAATAGATTCTCCACTTCTCATTTTTCTTTGGCACAATCACCAAAGGAGAAACTCGGTTCACTGTCAAAGATGGGATAGATGAATCCTGCATCCAACAACTTTTGCAGTTCTTCTTTGACAATGTCCTTAAGGGCTAGATTCATCCTCCTTTGAGGCTACCTGACTGGATTACAATCTTCTTTAATGTAAATTTGATGAGTACAGACTAAAGGGTGGACTCCCTTCATCTCCTTATAGCTCCAAGAAAAAGCGTCCAAGTGATTGTTCAATAAGCTACACAGTTCTTTCTCTTGAGAGGTGAATAGAGATGAGTTGATATTCAAGGGTTTTTCTGGGCTGAATTCCAGTTTTTTAACTCGGAGAGAGGTCGAATCAGCCACACAGAGATCAATTATAGGATTAGCCTAGGTTTCTTCCACCAACTCTTCTATTGGAAACACACTGGGGGGTGGATTCTGAATCAAGTTTTCAATAAGGTCATCCTCGGTTTTTGGGCCCCCCATGGTAGCCTATACTATACACAATGGTGCGGAATAGACTTCATCCTCATCTTCCTCCTCCAACCAGAGGGGTAGATCATGTTCTAATAGAGGTTGGGCAGGAGGATATAGGACTAGCTATTTAGACATATGCGCGTTCTTGATTGTCATGTTCCCAGCTCGACAACTGATGTAGGCATCTGTAGTAGCCAACCAAGGTCTTCCCAGGATGAGAGGATACCTGGTGACCTTTGCCTTTGGCTATAGAAGTAGAAAATCGGCAGGGTACTCCCAAGAATCAATAGAGACCATTACATCTTCCACAATCTCCTCAAGGGTCATGGTGGAACGGTCTGCTAACTGCAGTACTGTTGATGTCTTTCTGAGGGAACCATGAAGGTTGAGTTTGAGCATAATGTCCCTGGTCATCACATTAATGGTAGCCCCCAGATCAATCAATATATGGGGGATTACAGTGCGATTGATGTGGACATCGACTACAGGACTCCCAGGGTCTAGATATTTTGGACAGATCACCTGGCCCAACATCAGGTCGGACAATTGTCCTATGACATTGATAGTTGGAGCATCTCTCTTGCACCTGCTTGGGAGCCTAAAGTAGTTCTCCTTGATCATCTTGTTGTATATAGGCACATCCTTTATGGCTTGGAGAAGTGGTATCTTTACACAACTATTTCAATTATCCTAGAAATTTAGTTTCTTCTAGGGTCAGCTGTGTGGTTCCAGTTAGTCTCTCAGGAAAGGGTGGAGTGAATTTTGGTTCACTTTCCTGTTTTCCTTCCTCATTCTCCTTAGGAGGACATTGGATATCTGGGAGAACCTTCCCAAATCATAGGATAATCTCCTGGGTCTCCATAGCATAGGTCAAGCATGATGTTTCTCCACAATATACCTGCTGGGCTTGTTTGTTGTTAGGGTTCAGCTTTGGTTGAGCAGGTATTTGGGGTTGTATTGGAGGAGCAGGAGCTAATGGTTGTGGTTAAGCAGGTGGTGGAGGCAAAAGAGTGGGAGGAGAGTTATACTGGGGCCTCCACCCTTGATGAGGTGCATTCGACTAAGGTTGTGGCTGAGCATAAAAGTGAAACAAATGAGCAACTGGAGGAGCCTATTATTGAGGAGGATATGACCAAGGAGGCGGTGTGGACCAGGAAGGATGAGTAGGGGGGCCCCAAGAAGGCATGGAAGTGGCTTGAGGGGTTGTAATAGTTATGGGATGTCCCTTACATTCACTGCTAGTAAGGTCTGGGTCCATGTGGCCTCCTTTGGTTCATGAAATAGAGCGGTTCAATGGCTCCTTCAGCCCCCTAGTATGCAACTTTGATTTCGAGCAAGGAAGGGCACTGATTCGTCGGATGTTCTTCTTCACAAACTACACATACCTCTATAGAGTGTAATGGTCACTCATTCCTAGGATGCTTTCTAGTGCACCTGGGAAAAATGATGGCTAAAGCCCTCTCGACTTCCTCTTGTTTCCTTTTGATATGCAAGGTATCCATTTGCATGGCAAGAGTCTCCCTCACCTCACTCTTGAAATCTTCTAGCCGATTCTCAAGGTCTTTTCTAGGGGATGAACTAGATGAGGATGTACTAGCTAAAGGTTGACTTTCCCTACCTCTCTTTCTAGCTGACGTAGAATGGTTTCTAAACAGAGTTCTTATGTCATCATAAGGTAGTTGATAGATGTCTCCCCCAGCCAGCAAGTGGAGGGTATCTAGAAGGTCTTCAAGGACTCCTCTGAGCAGAACCAACTTCAGAGATTCGGGGTCAAGTGTGCACCTGGCCCTTTTATAACTGAGTTGAAACCTTTCTTCATAGTCTTCTAAAGATTCATCACTTTCCATGGTCATTCGGAAGATTTCTTCCTTGGCATCCTTTGACCTACAGTGGTCCCAGTATTTGTTGTTAAAGGCTTGCTGCATCTGAACCCAAGTTGTGATATTGTTTCCTGGTAACCCCATGAACCAGCGCAAGGCTACATCCTTGAGGGTAGAAGGAAACAGTTTCAACTTTTGCTCGTCTTCTGTATAGTCATAGGTCCGACAGAGAAAAACAAATTCAAACAAGAAAGTATCAGGATCTTTGGTAGCCAATCCATGGAAGTGAGGTAAGGTTGAAGAGCTTATGTTTTTAATTTTTGTGTCCCCATTGGTCTCTCAGATAGGAAAGGCACCTTCAATTCTTTCCCCATTTCCTCTAATGTTTTTGTTTTCAGCCATGGTCTCAGGAGGAATGGTTTCTTTCTCTACTTTTGTTATAGGATCTTCGTATATCTCTGGAGGTTCACATATAGGTTCTTATAGATCACTGCCACCAAAGAAGAGAGAAGGGTGACTCAGTGATGTGGTGGGGGTGTTGGGTAGAAATTTTCCTGAATTGTCTCTGTTCCTACAAGACATGAAAGGAAATCTCTTTTTGGGTGATTTCTGTGTTTTTTCTTGTACGTGCAAAACTGAAATGGTTTGAACAACAAATTGTAACTAACTGAAGTAAATATGTGAAATAAAATTGCAGAATTGAAATGAAATTAAGGAAATGACTAATCTACTTTGCTGAAATAGAAATTGCAGAATTGAAATGAAAGAAGGAAATGCCTAATCTACGCTTGCTAAAATGAAATTAAAACAGGAAATGTTTAATCTACTTTTGCAGAATTGAAATTGCAGAATGGAAATAAAACAACTACTCTACTTTTGCTTAAATAAACTACTTAGCAGAATGTTGCAGTAGAAAATAGAAGAAAAATAGTAATCACAAAATACTTTGATTCTTCCCCGAAAATGGTGTCAAAAAGAGTGGTGAGCTCCAGTATTGCAGTAATAATGCTACAACTCTCGGGGCTTCCTTCTTTACTTTCATCAACTCGGTAGTTCGTAACAAACTTGGAAGCGACGGTGTTGTATGCACAAGTACTAGCTCTTACTGCGGGCTATCACTTCATCAGCTGGCACAAGTTTGCTAGGAGCTTAAGCCAACTTCTATGAGTTCTCAAAAGAAGCCTTAGCTATGATGAAAGGAAACTAACTCTATAGGGGCTATTCTACTTGCAGAAATAGAAGGAAAACTGAAATGAAACACAAACGCTAGCAAACCCTAGTTGTGCAAGAGAAGAGAGGGAAACTGCTAAAATGGGTGCCATTGACTACTGAAAAGGTAAATTACATTTATTCAAGCTACTTCCGAAGAGAAATGAAAAGAAATAATCTTTTTGTACTTTTGAGTATTTTTATGTGGAATTATTATGCTTATGGTTTGACTGGCTGGGACTATGCAGAGGTTTGGTGGCCAAGGAAGATGGAGTTGGATTTTGCAGAAGGTGAGGGAGGTTTGAAGGGGTCCTAATAAGTCCCTAGTACCCTTTTGGAGACTTCCATTGCAATCAAAGTTTGAAAAATCACTCGCAGGAAATTCTATAGGAGGTTGCAGGGGATCTATAGGAGATTCTACAAGAGGACCTACAGGAGGAGGCCGAAAGTGGTTTTTGGAGGTTTGAAGGTGGCAAAGATGATGGTAAAGGGGAGACAAAGGTTTGATGAAGGTGTTTAGGGGTCTATAACTTCATGAATAAGGATTATGGCTGAAGGAGATGCTTGGATTTGTTCAAAAGGCAAGAAAGCAACTTTATGGAAAAATGCAGGAATTAGGGTAGATTGGCGAAATATGGTGACAGAGCAGGGAAATATTTGAGATATGAACTGGTATAGGTTGTGTTATGGAGGAATGATAAGTTGGGATGTTCTACAAGAGAGTTACACACTTACTTCTCAACACTGACCAAAGCAAGAACTTAAAAACAGAGTTTTGTCTATCTTAACCTAATTCTGACCTAAAACCAGAAAAATGTTGAACATAACTTTGTGAACAGAAGATGATGCAAGAAACCATCATAAATGAACATGAAATGATCTAATCATGTGAATCCAAATTAATATCAACTTCTCCAACTCGAAATATCACACCAACAATTGCATTGGAAGGGTAAAAACTGTGTTTTTGGTGGCAGCAGTAGTGCCTTCACCTCAAATCATGGTCCCAAGGAGGGAGAAAGGAGATCAATACCTACTAGTGGCCTTTTTGGATCTTTTCTTGTTACTGCAACAAACTACTTAAGCAACTTGAAGCAAAAACAACTATTCTAACCATCAAAAGTAACCTAATTTAACCAAGCAAGATTAACCTAAACAACATAAATTATCTTATGAATACAAATAAAAGCATATAAATACACAAAGGAGGTTTTGGGAAACTTGGGTTGAGCCCTAACCCAAGAGCTTCAACCCTTAAGAAAAGATCAATTCTAGTTCAAAATTGGATTCATCTTCATTGATAAAAAATAGCAGTTACATCACAAAATTGTCTGCAAAAAGAGCTCGAAAATGAGCTGAGTACAAGGCTGCACAAAAGTGTGAAAATATACTATGAAAATGGCTAACCTACTGAGGTTTGAAGCCTTTTTATTTATACAAGTGGAGACTCTCAACAGTCCTCCTAAACTTAAGGAACTTGGCTGCTTGGAACTGAAGATAACAACAACCCTACCTGACTTGCTCGACTGCCCCTTGGAATCGTCAATGTGGGCCTTTGTACTACGAGTTGTTGATGAAGAATTCGAGGAAGGGGTCATTTAATGAAGGGGACATCCTTCCTATAAGTCCTGATCCTTGTTTCTTTGAGTTTGGCTGTCATTTTGCCCATAAATTCTTGGTCATTATCCAAAATTGTCCAAAAAATCTGCAATAAACACTCATTAGAGCACATGGAAAAGTGACCATCCCCATTCACTCTATTGCCATAAATATATTCAAAAACATGCACAAAACTATTGATAATGGCAGATTAAATGAAAATAATAGGCACAATGAGCCCATATAGTTACCCATTTCTGGGGCTCATCACTACTCAAAAAACAAACTCTTAATTACAAACTCATAGCTAACTGTCTTTTAAGAGTCCTAATACAAATAGAAGCGAAACTCATAAAACATGTTTCAAAAACCTTGTTTAAGACTTAAATACATTATTTGACAACTGCTAATCCATGTCTTCGACCTTTATGATTCCTCCAACATTGCTACCAACCCTACTGATTCATAACTTAACTGTCCACAAACTGTGTTTGAACAATATGTGTAAAACTGGAAAATTCTGATTTCTGAAAATATGGCTTCAAAGAAAGCCTTGTTTCTCTCAATGGGTAACACTTTTGAGGAAATTGATAGATTTTATTATAGGTGGAGATTTTATGAAGAGAAACCTCTTTCATAATTATGAAAGACTTTTGCATTTAGCCAGAAACTAATCATGAAGTGAACTACTAAAACCAAAAAACAAAGTTTTCCTCTCAATGACTTTCAACAGTTTTGTAGCGCACGTTGGGTCATCAATTTCTCTCACCTCATAATGAATTTAAAGAAAATGAGAGATTTTTTTGTAGTTAAATATGTTAGGAAGAAAAACCTCTTTCAATTTTCAAAAATGAGTTTTTGATTGCTTAGGAACCTCCTTGGAAGTTGACTACTAAAAACAGAAAAAAGAGCATACACGACAGTTTTGTAGCGAAAATAACCTTTTTTGAACTAGCTGCACTACAAAAATGTAGATTCATGTGTGATTGCAAAAAGTTAACTCTAAATTTAATGGAATGACTTCTAAATGGAAAATCTGACCTATTTGAACATGAAGTGAACCTTAAGGACTTTATTTGGAAATGAAAGATGACATTTTAAGACTTCAAACCCTATCACTTACCCTTTTATGAGGACTAAAATGACCTTTACACCTCCTTGAAATCATGGCCAAAAGGAGAGTTGACACAATGATGTTTTGAGAATTTTTTGGTGATAACAGTGGCTCCACTAGGGATAGTGTGCCCCAGTTGTACACTAAGAACTGGTAGCTTTAATGCTGTTATCCATCCTTTAGAATAAAACTCTGAAATTTTTCCAAGCTTCTCCTCAAGCTTTAATGGTCTTCACCTCAGGCTCAAGCTTGATGATCACTGTAGAAGAAAAAAATTTGTATCTAATGAACATATGCTCATTCAACTTTGAGCTTATTCACACACTCCTACCTACCTTATCAGCTACAATCTCCATTTGTAGCTTAAGGAACGTAAAACTTCCAATGAGGCCAGTCATTGATCTAATCTGACACTTGAATCTCTTGACTGTGCTTGAAGCAAAAATAAACATGATACTGAAATAACCAAGGCAGTATGAGATGTAACTAATCTTCAAGATGAAAATATGACTGGAAATCTGAATAGTAAATTTTTTCCATGTAATCAACTATAGGGTCAAAAAGGACATGGTTAGTTTGATGATCCTCATAACATTCAGGCTATTCAAACTTATCTTCAAAAACAATGTATTCTTCCTCAATCACAAAAGAGAAAGGAAGCAACACCCTTTCTTTGTGTTCTGCCATAGAAAGATTTTGAAAAGAATGATCATGATCATGAAGACTATATGATTGAATTTGACCTTGTAAACCTTCAATGTCTTTGTCAATGTTCTTAGTGACTTTATCCAAACATTTCATCTTATCTTCTGTCTTGCACTCAAATGTTTTTAGATAAGCAGATAAGGAAAAAGAAAAATTTTCATCTACTTCTTCATTAATATGATCATCATTCCATTGTTTGAAACCTTGAATTGAAGGAGTGTTTGCCACCAACTCTATTTTGTCTATCCATTCCTCCAAAAACATAAGCCAAAGTCTGCAAATGACTTAATAGATTTGATAGGAAAACTTTCAATCCACTATTTACATTTCCCTTGAAATGAATCATAGAACAACATAATGCAACATCCTCATGTTTGACTTGAAGAAGCTCAGTAAAATCACATAAATCTGATATATGCTTCAAAGTTAAACTCAAATCTTCTCCATTGAATTTTTACCATTCCTTAAAAAATATGTATCCTTGGGAAAATGATTTGGGAAACCATGAATTTCTGAAAAATTTATATGTGCATATCTTGAAACAAGAATGGTAGCATTTGAGTTCTTCATAAGTTCTGTAGAATCACCATAAATCTAGGAAATTTGAATTCTTCAAGAATGGAATCGCCAAGGTAGTTTTGCAGCCTCGAAAAGATTCTTGATCTCCTACTACCTTCAAAAGTTTAGCTTCTTGATTTCAGGAATGATTAATCTTCAAACTCCCGGCAGACGCACCAAAATATTATCACCAAAATAAGACCCTAATAGGTTGTGTTGGTTGGATAAATTGTTCTTGTGGACAAGACTGATCTCCCTAGTATCTAATGATATCTACTTTTCTCTAAACATGTTTCAATTCATTAATGAATACTAAGAGGTGTAACAGACCCTACCTCGGTCAAACACTTTTTTGAGGCAGTTTTATCCCAACAGCTTCAAGCAATTCTCATTTAATAACTTACATACACAAACAAGCACACATCAAAGCATACTTGCGTATAACAAAACATGTTCATTATGAAGATCAAGGAGCTCATAAAATAAACCATAAGGGATAGTTCATTGAGAAAAACAAACTTGATTGTATTAACTTTATGAATAAAAGAACCTTAAAACCTTCGCCTTTATGTTGCACAAGTTCCTTCCAGGGTCCAGCAGGAGTCTCCTCTACTTTGAAAAGCCTTACGCACTTCCCAAATGACATGAAAGGTATGTGATCTCTCCTCTCACAAGCTCAAAAAGGAAGCCTAGTTTTCTGCAGCATTTACCCTCAAGAATCTTTAGCTTTCAACCTCCTCTACAACCAGCCCAATGCATGTATTTATAGTGCAAATGGAGGAAGTTGCAGGTCCACCATTGAAGGGATAAGTTCCTCCTTCTATGGGATAAGCACCTCATATCATGGAGTTAGCTCCCTTATTTATGGAATGGATGAACCAAGGTGGAGCAAACTTGTCAGTGTAATATTCCTTCTAGAAGTGTCTAGAAGTGACACAAGATGAGTTTTTAAGAATGAACTCATGCCTTTTTAACTTTTACAGGGGTTCACACCCATTACTCAATATACAAAGTGGTCAGGTTCACAGGAAACATGACCAGTAGGTGTGGCACCGCAAGCAATGCTAGGAGAAAGTGTGAAACCCGGATTTGAGATATTTTTAAGGTATTTCTCCCATTTTCAAGGTTTTACATGAAGGGCTGAGGTTTAAGACTTGCAAAGGAGGTATGTATGAGTGTTGATGGACTCATACAAACTGTAGAAAATCATGGTGACAATTTTTTGTATAACAAATTGCCCCCTAAAGTGCGAAGTCTGTAGTAGATGAGGATGGTTTTTGATCATATAAGAAGAGTGAAGGACTTTATCATTTCAAGGATTTTCTTGGACACCCCGATCGAACCTGTAAAAACATTCAATGCAAAATATATATATGTGAACATATCATTGCTGAGGTAGGCATTCCCATACTCAGATCAAAACTGACTAAGGACTATCTAAAACTGCTCTGAGACAGGAATGATTTTGTATTACATCACAAGTAGGAACATATGGACACAGTATGGGTGCAACCATCTGTTTATGAATAGTCCAGTATATAATGATAACAAAATTCCTCGTAGCCTAGATGGTGGAAACTAGATCTAGGGTCTTCATTTCTACTTCCCGAACTAGTACGATTCTACCCATGTGAATAAATGTGTTGAAGTCAAACATGGGATAAACCACTTGATTAGCAGTCAATGATGTAATTTGTTAACAAGTGTGAGATGAACCACTAGTAATGTCAATGGCCCTCAAAGTACTTAGTACAATCCATGAAATGTGAAGGAATGAGTCGATGTCGAACATGTCATGGAATCCGTTGATCGAAGGTCAATGATGCAACCTGTCATCAAAGGCGAGAAACCTGCCATTGAGGCATGCATATTCCAAGGTACTGACGATTTCTGGATCATCTTTCTAGATAATGAGTTGGAGTCGATAGAAAGAGATCCGTCATAGGCAAGCCCATAACACGAAATCATAGATTAAGTTTGAAGAAATATATTTGGCAAGAAATAACTCAGGGATGGTCAATGATGGACGACAAATATTCTGCAGGTGAATGGTTTATTTGCAAAGACCTCTTGAACAAATAACGACACTGCAGATGGTTTGGTGATATTTGACCCAAATCTAATACCCAGAAACCAGCTCAAGACTTTCAATATGGCTTGATTAACTGTTAGGTAAAGGATTTCCCAACCCAGGTGGATAAAAGTGTCATGTTCAAGAGTGATGGAAAGTTTTTTCAAACACAGAGTACAACAAACATGTTCATTTTTCTCTTTTTCCCCCACCATTTCTGGCAAGTACCTCTTTATTTTTGACAAGCTTGAGGAGGATAACATTTGCTTGGTTATAAGATCATTCTTCGGATGAGTCCAACTTAGTTTAGATTCAAACCCTAAGAAGGAGTGGTCTGTTCCTGTTTGTAATTGAACAGGTCCTTTACTATGAAATTTTAACGAGTCCAGTATAGGAGAAAGTCGGTGTTTTTCAATTTTAAGGAGTCAGAAGAAAAACTTAAGAAAACTCCACAGTTGTCCTTTTTCGTAAATTTGTGTCTCCCAAGCCCAAAAAAGTATAAAATAATACTTGAGAGAACTGCTTGATCATTAAAATCAAGGAGTACTTTTCATAATTAGTGCCTTCAATTTGAAAAAGAAAAAAAGCGATCGAAAACACGTCGTTTTATTACTAATATCGAACTTGAAATGACAAAAGTTCGGCAATATTTTCATGTTTATATGGTCAGAAAAGAGTTGTAAGTAGATCGTCTTTTTAATTTCATTTTAACGAGTCTAAAAAAGAAAAACTCGACAATCTTTTCATATTTTACGAGTCAGAAAAGAGAGTAAAGAGGACTCATCCTAGAGGAACAAGTGGTATAAAGGGTAGCAATTGGTTCCAGCAATGGTGGAACTGCTCAAAAAATGTAATGGTTAAGAGGTTGGCTAACAAAACCACTCATAACTATGGTCCCTCAGGAAATGAAAAACAACAAAGTGAAAACATATGATCAGCCAAAGAGATGGGGGCGATGGAATGAAAACAACCAAGGCTCATCTAACATAATTTAGCGCATAAAAAAGGAAATCACGAGATGTAAATATGGTATGGGTTCACTTTTACACAAGCTTGAACCATAGAGAACTCTGCTTGGATTCTGTTTCATGTTTATACAAGCTTGAAATGAAAAACTATGCTTGTTATAAGTTCGCATGCCCCCAGCATAACGATGCAAAGCGAGGTACATGCCCCCAAGCTTCATTGCATTCAACCAAGTGGATGAAATGAAGGTTTCCTTTCAAGACGTGACTCGGAAAGGGAGTTGTTTCATTTTTGAAGAGGTTGACACAAGAAAAGAACTATCCTCAAAATCCTTGTTTCATGTTTGAAACGAGCTTGACACAAGACAAGGAACTATGCTCTAAAATCCTTAATTCATTTGTTAACGAGCTTGACTCAATATGCTTGTTTCATTTTTAGACGAGGTTGAGAAAATTAAAAACTATCCTCGTGACCTAATTTCTACTCTCTACCATCTACCTATATAACCTACTGATTCTTTTTTTTTTTAATGAGGTTGATGCACGAAAATAACTGTCCTCATACCTGATTCATTTTTTAATGAGGTTGAATCAGTAACAGGAACTTTCCTCAGGACTCCTTATATCATTTTTTAAACGAGCTTGACACAAGACAAGGAACTATGCTCATAATTCCTACTCTCTACCTATATAACCTATCCTTGTTTCATTTTTTAACGAGGTTGACACAAGACAAGGAACTATGCTCAAGACTCCTTGTTTCATTTTTTAACGAGCTTGACACAAGACAAGGAACTATTCTCAAGACTCCCTGTTTCATTTTTTAATGAGCTTGACACAAGACAAGGAACTATGCTTAAGACTCCTTGTTTCATTTTTTAGCAAGCTTGACACAAGACAAGGAACTATGCTTAAGACTCCTTGTTTCATTTTTTAACGAGCTTGACACAAGACAAGGAACTATGCTCAAAATCCTTGTTTCATTTTTTAACGAGGTTGAGACAGGAACAAACTATCCTCGTGTCTACTGATTATGGCGTCCAACTTGAAGAAAGACATGTCAATGGACACACCTTCATCATGGCTTCCAAGAGGTCTTCATCAGAAGGAAGAATAGTTTTTTGGGAGGAACACATGTCAAGGGACTCAAGAGGGATAAGAACATCGCGTTCAAGAAATCCCATAGAGTTTTCCATGTCAATTACCGGATCTAAATCAAAGGAAGATGAGCAAACAATGAGAGGCTCACTTACATTGGTAACTAAAAACATGGGACCAGTTGCCACATAATTAACCTGTGGCGGGGTAGATACCACATTAGAATTAGGAACATTTAGGGGTGTCATAGTATTGGTAGTTGAAACAAGACTAGGGAATGAAAGATGGTCTACAGTCACAATATTTCCATTGTGAGGGAAAGACATCACACCAAAGAATGTCGATACGACAACTTTCATTGCATAAACATAGTCGCGCCCAAGGAGTAAATTGAAATCCAAGGGATCTCGAACTACCATAAGATCAATATAGACAGTTTTACCTTCTAAGGTAATAGAAAACTTAGGAAGGATCCATAAAGGTTCACTAATGGTTCTATTAAAAGCTTTCAGATTCTGCGTACTAGGCACAAGTTGAGGGGAACCCAAAGCTTTCCAAGCAGTTGAGGATAAAATACTAATAGAAGCACCTTCATCTGCCTGTGTGCGGTGTATGTCCCTACCACCAGCTTTGACAATGATTTGGAAAGGGATGGAGGAAGGAAGATGAGGTTCTGTCAGTCTATTCCAATCAAAGGAAAAGACCTCAGTACTTGGTGGGGTTCTGTAAAAACAGGTGAAATGCCCCCCGGCTTAGAAGAATCTGATGTAACAAGAAGAACCTAAGTAGTATGAAGTTCACTCTCTAAAGGGAGAGTGAGATTGACCGAATGTGAAATTGAATCGACCACTTGATCAACTAATGGATCATCAACCTGAGTGATATGAGTTTCACTCTCCAATGGAAAAGTGGGATCGACTGTACTTGAAATTAGATCAATCACTCCGTCAGTTGACGGTAGGTTGGGAGAAAGTTTATGGTAACCAGTTGGAAATTCTTGTTGTGGAACAATAAGGTTTTTCAACAATTTTGAGGCTTCATCCATGTGAGGGAAAATGTGAGTTTGATGACTCCCTTTACATAACTTACAAGGAAACCTAACTTTACCCTTTTTCCCAAGAACCTGACTATCACTGGTTGATGGATCAATGGAAAGTTGATGAGATTTTTCTGACCATACTTCCAAAACCTTTGGAATACCAGGACAATTGATAAGGAAGTGGTCACCCTTACAAAGCCTGCAGGGATTTGGGTTACGATGCAATGTTGGAGTTTTCTTCAATACACTACACTACAGCCATGTGGTTGGTTGACTTCTTTCTTATCTTGCTTCTCTTCTTCAGCCACCTGGTTACTAGTGTCAAAGGAATTTTACAAGCAAGAGGAAGAAATGGAGGAAGAAATAATAGGCGAAGAAGGTAAAGGGTCAAGTAGAAGTTGGTGATGTTGAGATGGTGAACTCTGTTGAGGTGAAGCATTCGGTTGAGGTGGAACAATTGGAGTATTTGGGGCCAACGAAGTTGAAAATAACCATATCGTTAAACCTATTGTAAGTCTAGGTAATGACAATGTAGCCATATAAGGAGGATCAACATTTCCAAAACAAGGAAAAGTACTAGGATTATCATTAAGAGGGGTTCCTTGGTTGGTAAATTCTGGAACAGTTTCCATTATATTCAACTTCAATGATTTTTATTAACAATTCACAATTCACACCTAATAATTAAAATTCAAAATGCACACCTATGGTCTCTAAAAGTAAAAACAAACAAATTAACACGCACTATCAAGTCTAGGAGTCAAACCATACACAAACAGTAACTTTCTATATCGAAAACACTAGTTGGTGATGAAATCCAACATCGCAGAATTCAATACAGAAATGGCGGTTGGAACAGTTACCCCGACAACCTGCTTAATGAAATAGACTAGCACAAGTTTCTCCACTATAACCATCTCAAGTGAAGATAACCCCCCAGAGAGTCCAAGTGAGTCTAGTCGATGTCTGCTCCAGATACAGTGGGATCTTCCCTCCACCGTCACCTTAGGAAAGAATCCTATAGATTATGGTCACTAAGATTACCAACAGAAACAAATATACCTGGGGGAGCAGTCTACGATCTGATACGCATGCAAGGGCAGAGTAACAAGCTCAATCCCCTTGAAGGCTCCTTGACATAATCCAAGGTTTACCAACAAGTGACCCCAGACTCCTCGACAATCATCAATCCGAGGTTTACAGTTTTTAATACATGAATATCTTCTACTATTCCCAATGAGGAAGGATTGATTACCTCACTGGTTTAGATATGATCTCGTGCTTCTCCTTTAAGAGGAGCTTTCCCAGAGCATAGATGTAACAATTGGAATTTCTTCCTACCGCAGGATCAACTACTTGTTTGTTTTACTATCTTGGAGAGTTAACTAAAACCTATTCCAAGACACTAGCCTAAGCTAGATTGGTGGAAAGAGCCCTAAAAATGTAAAAATTACTAGAAGAATTTTAATTAAGCCCTGTGTTATTAGGCTATTATTACTCAAAAGGGTAAATGGATATGAAACCAATGGTGTTATGACCCGACCCAAAACTGAATGCAATTGAATATTATAATGTAATCTTTTCAATTCGATGAATCCTAACTAAAGTAAGGAGAGAGTTTCCATTCACTTATAACAATGCAAAAAATTGATCACAAATAGAAAATATAACAAATTCTCTAACGCACTAATTTCATCAACAAAAACTAATGCAAATCAATTCCAAAACAGTTTTTATTTTTATTTTTGTGTGTTTAAAACAAGCATAAAAATAGTAAATTCAAATCAAAGAAAACTAATCTAAATCTACGATTGATTTTTTTCAGAATTTAAACTATGCAATTTTAATCTATGCAGAATTCACTTGAAAAGTATGCAAATGTAATCTATGCACATTTTTCATTCATATTCTGAAAATCAGAATTCTAATTATGCAAATGTGATCTATGCAAGAGAATTCTCAAACACAAGATGATTCTAATGTAATCTAAGAACCAATCAAGTGCAAGTCGAGAAAATTGGGTGAGAGTTCCAAAGATCAAAAAAATAAAAACACTCAAAGGCGATTAACACTCATACACAATTTGCGAATGAGGGGGAAATCTTTTTGCAAAAACAAGAGCAAAAAGATGCAAAATTGTGAAAAGACTGAGACAAACCTCCAAGTAATGACCAAAGGAAATCAAATTTAGAATTTCTCAAAAAAGATACTCAAAACACCCAATCGATAAAAGCTTAAAGCAGGAATGCCAATGAAACTAGCCAAGATGAAAGCTTCTGACAAGTAACCAGTGGATCTGGGCAGCAATAAATAAACTATAAACAAAATCTAATGGGTAAAAAGGAAAAAATTGAAATTTTCTAAGCTTTTGACAGGGGTACGCAGGCAGCCTGTTGGCACAGGTGCGGCCATGCTCTGTGTACAAAGCAAAAGTGCGTACTAGTACGCACTGTACTTAACTCAGAGGGTGCGTACTTCTCTCAAAATCAAGAAAAATAAAAACTAACTCAACCCTAAGCTATTCCACCCAAATTCACAGTCAATAAGTCAAAAACTAGAAAGAAATCAGAGTTTCTCAAATCAAAGTATCAATCAAAGGAAAAATCATTCAAATCCATGGAGTCCCCAGTGGAGTTGCCAATTTGTCACACGGAATGAGTTATATTTGCGGACAAATCCAACCTTCCTAGGAGTCTAAGACTCTCTAATGACAAACAAACCAACAAGAGCAATCCTTCTCTAAACATACATTATTCTATGAGAAACCAAGTGTTTTCCGATCTTACCTTAGGTCCAACGCTTGTTGTAGCATTCCAGCCTTGCTGATCCAGATGAGCTCCTCCTTCACTTTAAGACCTGCATACACTAACAAAGCAAACGATTACATAACACCTGAATATTCATCATAAAACAAAGCATATTCATCACATAGACCAAGGAGTACATGAAATAATTCATTAACAACAAATCATTGAGAAGAATGGACTTACTTGTATTAAATAATCAAAAAGGAACCATTACAACCTGAGCCTTGGTGTTGTGCGAGTTCCTCCCAGGGTCCAGCAAGAGATTTCCTCTACTTTGACAAGCTCACCCACTCCCAATATGGCAACAAGGAAGGACTCTCCTCACAAGTCAACAATGGAAGTCCTAATTCCAGCAGCATTTACCCTTTAGAATGTTCAGCTTTCAACCTTCTCCTCCCATGGCCCAATGCCTGTATTTATAGTATTCTAGAGGAGGTTATTCAGTTCCAACATCAATGGGATACTCCCTCTTTTGGATGGGGTAGCTCCTCTCTTGATGGGATAAACTCCTCTATCATAGGGATGCATGAACCATCTGGAGGCGCTCAATACACGTCAAAAACTCTTCTAGAAGGCTCTAGAAGTGACCACAAGTAACTTTTTAAAGATGAAACTCGCGCCTTTTGACCTTTACAGGGGTACGCACCCAACCTTTGACTTACAGAGCGTACAAGTACGCAGGTACATTGTGTTTGGAGTGCGTAAACGCAGGCAAGGTAGAGAGAACCTGCGTACCCAAAGATAAACATTTTTTTAAGTGACTTTCTCTCCTTTTGAAGTTTGACATGAAGAGCAGAGGTATGAGGCTTGACAAGGAGGATAATATGACTATTGATGGAGCCATATTAACTGCAGACAGTCATGGTGACAAATTTCAGTGTAACACACCTGGATTGGTTTGTTCACGCTTTCTCCTATGTCTAATGCTAGATAACTCTCATCTTATCTCTGCGTCGGTGAATTGGATCGGTTGTTGAATAGGTCATCTATGTTCTTCTGTATCTAACGCTAGATAACTGTCATCTTATCTTCGTTTAGATAGATTAGATTTACAAGTTTCTTTACTAGTTGCAGCTAGCCATCATACATTTTGTATGCATCTGCTGGTGTGGTTAGTATTCTTTGTCTATTCACTCAATCCTCGAATTGTTGAGCATTGATGGTCTAAAGCCTTGTAGTATGAGGGTGTTCATGCATGTCTGGAGTGAAAATAGAGTAGAAGTGGTTATCTGGCTTGAACCAAGCCATCATCCATCCCAATAAGTTCCTATAACCATATTGAAGATTATATGTTACCAAGCATCTCTGAGTTATAACCTAGGAGAGTTTCCTAGAGCTCTAACGTAATTCGCACCACTGCTAGGGAGAGGAGATTGAAGCTCAACTTCCCTGGGAGAACAACACAGATACAACTTTGATGATAGATAAGGTCTAGACACATTTTTGTTTGTAATCATCTATCTGGTGACTCTATTGGAGGCCGAACATCTTGGCAACCCCACATCATAGTTTTGGCTCAGTTTGTGAGGCATACACGAAGAAATCCTCATAATCCACCAGCTGACCCAGTATCTGACCCCGAAAAGATCATCAAAAGAAGAAATATATCACAAAAAGGAGCATCAAGATCGGGTAAACCTAAGCAATCATCCATATCTCTAAAAGAAAGGCTTGTAATAGAACAAACAAATGTTGAGAGTATAGCCTCTAACACTAGCAGTGAAAGAAAGCTTTCAGGGATTCATAAAGCTCCTTATTCTTTAGGTTCTCTTCTTGCTTTAAGCCTAAGGAAACCTCACCTCCTATCCCTCATATTCCTTTAGCCCTATCAGTCACTCCTCAGCTCTCTATCAATCAGACTACCAGCCCTCTTTAATCCACCATAGCCATGGCAGGTCCACAAGCACTCATCAAAATTGAAAGAATCATAGCCGCTAGGTATGGACCTCTAGTACTGCCCACTCCTTTGAATGCAATGCCTGCTAGAGAATATCAGAAATACATGCCTAAGTTCACTGGGATGGAAGGGGTTCTAGCTGAAGAACATCTTGAGTTCTTTTATAGCTATGCTGATAATCTAGACATTAGCGAAGATGATGTGTGGATGAGAGTTTTTGTCCAAAGCCTAGATGGAGAGGCAAGAAAATGGTTCAGAGAATTGACCCCTAGATCTATAATAGATATTGAGGCCTTATATGATGTGTTCTTAAAGCATTGGGGGGATAAGAAAGATCTTCTCTACTATCATACTGAGTTTGGGAACCTCAAAAGGGAAAATGGGGAGTCACTTTCTAATTTCAATAAAAGGTTTAACCGCATGTACAACAAGATACCAGTTGAAGTGAAACCCACCCCTACCTCTGCTAAGCTTACATATGTCAATGCCTTCGATTCTAATTTCTGCCTACTATTGAGGGAGAGAAGATGTGCTTCTTTGGCTGAAATGCAGGATGAATCCTTGGAAGTAGAGTCCAACATCATGGATACAGAGAAACTCAAGGGGCATGTTGACCAAAAGAGACAGAGGGGTGAATCTTCCTCGTCTTCAGACCCCAAGTTAGATAAGATGACCAAGATGATAGAGTCATTAGCCTCCAAAATCTCCAAATTAAAGATTGAGTAGCACCCAGGGAAAGGAAGAATTCCTAATAATTTAGCTCCTAGAAATCCGAAGCCATATAGAAGAGAAAATGAGCAATTTCAAATCATGCAAAGGAGCAAAGATGTCAATGAAGACCAAAGAGTGAAAATCCATTTCCAGAATGTAGTCATGGAAGAGGAGCAATTTGAGGAAGATGATGAGATCAATTGCACGGAAGACAAAGGAAGTGCCTCCCTTTTTACCTTAGCTGCATATGAGAAGTCATTACCCAATGACCAAATCAGCCAAGAGTGGGATGGTGAAGCTGTTCTACAAACAGAAGATCAATGAAGATACAATCTGAGGTTGAAGATAAACAGTGCCAAGGAGACCCCTGTCCAAAGAACTGTTGTCCTTGCAGAACAACAAGTTAACAAGCAAAAATGACCAGCAGTTGATCCCCATCTCAAGAGGTAAGAGGTCCTGACGAGTCCGCTTCTCCCTTCAGTTTTGAATGAGAAATCTAGAAGCTGAAAATATCTATACCTCTGATGGAACTGGTAAAGAATCAAGTCTTTAAGAGACCCGTCCTTGAAGCCCTTGAGCTTAAGGCCACACAAGCATCAAACGACTATGTGAATTTGCAAGATGAAAAAACTACAGTTGTGCTTAGCCAAAGGACTCAACCCTCTGATGATAGCTCCCCATCATTCTATGTCTCTTTGACTATTCATGACAAAACCCTTCACAATTGTCTGTTGGACACAAGTGCCAGACATAATCGAATTCCAAAGGTTTACATGGATGAGTTAGGCCTTGACATCACCAGGCCTTATCACAATTTGTTTTCTTTTGATTCCAGAAAGGTGAAATGTCTAGGGTTAATCAAAGACTTAGCCATCACCTTGTCTCAACTGCCCATGAAGAGCATGCTGATGGATATTGTGGTAGCAGATGTGCCCCCCCCCCCCCCCCCC